>JAPYZD010000211.1:0-46002 GCA_030522725.1 Ichneumoninae sp. B BG-2022a | reverse complement strand
TTTATATTTATATTTATATTTATATTTATATTTATATTTATATTTATATTTATATTTATATTTATATTTATATTTATATTTATATTTATATTTATAATGGGAAATCGACCGGAGTGCGTCAGCCCAGGCTTTTCACCATATTCGGGTCGATTTTTATACGTTTTTCTACATTGCCTATTGGTTGAAGCTCTTGGAAGATTGTCTGCGCAGGCGATTTGTACTTGCGTCCTGCCAGTTGTCACGCTCAACGTGTTTTAGTTGTTTGACAGCAAATCGTTTCGTGAGATTATATTTACATTTGTGTTTATATCATAACCGACTCTCCCACTTCTGTCAATATCCATCTCACTTTTTCCCTTTATTTAACCTCGTTCTTAAAAAAAAAAATTTATTGTTTATCTTTTTATGAATAAAAAAAATTCTCGTCCTCGTCTCTCATTCCCTGCTCGTCGCTTCGCGTACTCCCGTGTACACACAAAGTGGCAGGAGGCGTCCGAAGTAATGGCGCGGGTAGCTACTCCTACTACGCCACCGGAGCTCTCCGATCGCGCCGGACGCTGGTGTGTGCGCCGCTCCTGCTCCTGCTCGCTGCCTCGTTCTCCTCCTGCCGCCGCTGCCGCTGAAATGAGCCGACTAGGATGGTGTCGAGGTGATGTACAGCGACAGGGTCGATAGCGTTACAAGAGCTACTAACCCTTCTCTCCTCCCTTGCCTCTCTCCGCCGCGCTTCTCACACTCGCCGATTCTCCTTCCCTCTCTCGTACCCTCGGTTCGGTTACTTCTATCGCTCGTGGCACGCCTTTACTCGCCCTCGAAACACTGTCGGCTTGCGCTCGATTTTTCTTCGGTTGACTCTCTTCGATACATGCACGCTCGCACTTATTTGCCCGCCTATTATTTTTACTCTCGAAATTTCATTGGCCAATTTAGTTATTTTTGGTTATTTTTTAAATACTGCAACGGGTTTTCACTGAAAAAACTGTACAAACAATTTACTCTATTGTTTCGGACTGCGCTACAGTGACATATCTTTGCCTATAACGAGACTGCACATAATACTCTATTTTATTTTTATTTTCTTTCCTGTTTCGCTTCTGTTTGCTGGACGGGCAAATCAAGCACGAATTGTCGGCACTGGGATTGGAAGAAAAAAAACAATAGGATTGGCGTATAGCTATAAAAAAATACTATTTACGGTTAAAAATGTGATGAAATTTAATGGGTTGTTTAAGAGAAAATTGAGAGCAAGTACGATAAAAAGAAAGTAGTCGAAGAAACAACCGCAGTTGAGGCAGTTTTTATTATAATTTTACCGTTAATACACACGCATAATTACGTGGAAACGGGCTCAGCGTCGGGCGAACGGGGCCCTTGCGTGGCTCTCGGTTGCCCTGCCCCTCGTTTCTTTTCCGTCTCGCACACTCCCTCGCTCGCGGACTCAGCTTCGCTGGGGAGGGACGCAAACGCAACGGGCGCTATCGCACCACTAACTTATTATCGGGAACCGCCATTAGCATGTTTATAGGAGCGACTTGAGAGACATGCATACACTCGGCTTGTTCCCCGGCGTACCTGTCCTGTACGCGCCCCAACGCGCCTTATGTGTGTATATTTATGCTCGTATTTACGATCAATTATCGGAGCTCCGCGGTTTGTCGCCGCTAAGCGACTTCGCTCGGGCAGGCGGAGCGAATGGGACAAAGGGACATTGCTTGATGAGTGTGAGGATTAAACAAAAAATTATTATAATGATTCACCGAACAACTACAAATCGATGACCGCTCGGTCGATTTGTTATATTATCTCTAACGAATCCTCTTAAAATCCTCCTGTCGCGGAAAAATCCCTGCGCTTAGATTCTGTATAATATAAGTGTTTTCAACGATAATACTCGTGCAGCCTTTTTAATCTGCGGAGAGTAAGAAAAGTAAGGTACCCTTCGTACAGGTTGTCCGTCGATGCTTCGGCGTGCGAATTCACCTTTCGTTCATTGCCGGAGCGATCCTTGAAGCTCGTGCCTCGATAATTCACTTCCCACAAAACCGGAAACAAGGGTAAGGTAAAGTTAACAAATTCTCGGATGGCTAAGAGCATTCCCAGATTAAAGCAGTTAGAATTAGTCAAGAACAAGTTTTTAGTGAAAATAACTGAAACCAACGTCAAGCGGATAATTTCTATTTTCCAAAATACATCTATTAATTACGAAAAGATAAATATTTTTGGAATTACGGAAGAAAGTAATAAGAGAGTCCAAATGTACCAGGCTTCGGACACGGTTTTTCGGCACGTCTCTATATTCGCACACTGTAATTGCCGATGTTTTGTTAATTGTAATGTAATTAAATCAATGAAACGACATGTACGCGAAACGACACTGAAGATGAACTCTCCGATTGTTGGATCGCGCAGTTAGTTGTCAAATTGGATTTAATACCTAAATTCGGAATAACTCAAATCTGCAGAGGAGTTTCCGACGCGTGGAACGTGACCGTGCATCGGTATTGTTACCTTGCCTAACCTGCCACAAGATCACGAAATAAGAAATACCGAAAGTACACACAGCGAAACTTCCGACGGGACGAGCTCGGTGCGAATTATTCAGTCTGTACAGTTTCGTCTATCCTCGTCAATATGGCGTCGTTTCGTCCACGGGTTCACACGATGCACGCGATTCGCACAGGTTCGTGATTCAGCGGAGAAACAATGGCCGAGCGATGGCGAAACACGCAGCACGTCGCTTGATCTAGAAGGCAGAGTAATCAATTTGCCGGTCGCTTGTTAGGGGTTGCGCGCGCAACCGCCCGCAGCGTGAGCGCGACCCATCACTCAGCTGTCCAGTAATGGCGAAGCGTGAACGATGCGACTCGTCGATCGTGCTCTTTCGCTGAATCGTCTCGCATCAACGACGTCGCGCGTTCGGTGACTCGTATAATCGAGCAGAGCTCCTTCGTAGGACACGGAATACGGACGGTGATATTCATTTGCATTATTTCGCTGGAAGTCTTACGGGTTTGCACTCGATGTTTGCGAGCCTCGTGGCGCACGGCTCGCCTTTGTTTACGAGCGAGCGGAAGTGAGAAGCTTACGGTGACAAGTGTGCGGGACGTGTATGTGAGGTTGAAAGATCACTTCGGCGAGGATCGACGTGCCAAATTCGTTTTCGTCCAAACATCGATGTAAACACAGTTCTTCGATTTTCATCGGAAGTTCGAGCTACCGACGAGGGTCGCACAAGCGAAACTCGTGCAAAGAACGTTCCCCGTCTTCCATCGCGAGTAAGAACAGGGACAAAGGTTGGTGGAATATTTTTTCGTCCGGCGCTTCAAGCAGCCTGCGGAAGCGCCCGTTGTAATGTTTCTAAAAATTATTTTCGGAAGAAAATAAGGAAGAGTCCAAATATACCATTTTCAGGACGCGGTTTTTCAGCACGTCCCTATGTTCGGACACTGTATGTCCCGATGTTACGGACCATCATGTATTTTGAGAATTCTGATGTACGAACTCGACTAGTTCACATTAACTAAAAGGATTTCTGTGCCATTTATGAATCAAATAATTAATTAATATTTAAATTTTATATTTACCCGAAACAATACTGAAGATAAGCTAGGTTGAAAACCGGCTAACCTAACTTCTTCGAACTCTCCAATTATTGGGTCGTGTATGTAATAACGCTTTTACCAATTTCTGGGCACTGTACGACGGTCCTTTAACAAAACGCAACAATAGAAAATAATTTAGGCTCAAACCTTGTATAATTATTTTCTGTGCATCAAACAACATTAGTAGATACGATTACAAGCGTTAAATTGGATTTCTAATACTTAGATTCGTAATGAATCAAATCTCCATAGGAGTGTCCGATGACCGGGACGGGTTCGAGCATTGATACCGTTTACCTCACCAACTCATTCGCGAGAATAGGGGAGGGCGGGGCAAAATGGCACACCGGGGCAAAACGGGATAATGAGACAAAACGCAATTCTCCAATAACTTTTGGATGGTGACGATGGTGGTACGTGGGGTAAAGTATCGTTGAGACAAAATGGGGCATCCAAAAATTGTTGGAAAATTGACTTTTGCCCTCACTGTCCCGTTTTGCCCCACTGTGCCATTTTGCCCCGGTCTCCCCTAGAAAGAACAAGCGGGGCGTGACGACGAAACAATCGTCGTATTACTAAAAAACTAATTTAGATGTAATAATCTTTCAATTTGCGAAGTGCGATGGAGTTCGGTGAGGATGTGCAGGAGCGAGATCGACACGCTCGAGCAGTACATCCATGGCTCGGGCGTGCTGAAGCCACAGAACGAGCGCCCATTCGCTTTGAGCGCTCATCTGCTCGTGAGCGCTCATGTGCTTATGAGCGCTCGTTTACCTGTGAGCAGACTACAGTTGCTACTGTATCATGTTTTTCTGTAGTATTCGTTGCTCTGCGGTGTCGCGAGCAAATTTGTTTTTAATATCCTCATGTACCGTATCCTTACGCAAGTAAGGAATAGTATGAGTTTTGGCGAAATTGCGCCCTAGTATCGCAGGCAACGCCAATCAATAAGTCACAACGTGCTGTACCGATGATTGCACGAAATTTTCTTCAAATTGTTATAAAGCTTTATCCGTACAGTCTCGCATGACGCGCATCAGAAACATATATTTTCTGTGTATAAGTACACAAGATAAGTCCTTGCTATTTTAGCCGTGCTATATCCGTTCGCCCGGACACCCGGGAAGAAACAGTCTGCTGCTAGTTGCAAAATGATTAAACACCAGATAGGGGTGCGTCGTTACAGGCTATTTCGGCGAAAAGCATCTACGTGAACTCAAGACTATACGTTAATTGGGATGTTATAGTCCGTTCCCTTTATTTGGCTTAGTACGTTCGTTATTTCAATATAAATGTATAAAAGGGAAATCGAGAATTTCGATGCTGATACCAAGAAAGCCGTGAACCGAGAAGTCTTCGGTATGAATCTCAAGCACAAAGACTTAAAGGACGAGAGGACTCACAAGTTGTAATATTCGCAAACATTGCGGTATAGAAACTGGTGAGTCTCGTATATGCAACAAATAACACTTTATTGTATTTCAGTGAACCCCTTGGCTGTAACCATTTTTCTGCTCACTATATCAATGGAGATTATCGACAATGTCCAAGTTTCATGGTCGATTACGTTATAATCCAATACTGTTAGCATTAACGTTGATATTAGCGTTGCGATTGAAGTCGGTCAAGGCATTTTTTCATAGAGAAACCAAAGTGTAAGTTACTTTGCATCTTTTTAAATGATGCTGATTTCCACACCAGCATGCAGTAGAGCAACGGCTGTGTTATTTTTTGTAGTGGGTCCCCAGTAAGGCTACCACTCTTAAAAACTTCAAAGTATATTATACACAATATGATGTACGAACTCAATTAGTTCATATCAACTAAAAAAAATTCTTTGCTATTATTAATTAAATCAATGAAATTTTATATTTACGCGAAACAATACTAAAGATAAACTACCTAATTTATTGCTTAAATTCGTAATGAATGAAATCTGCATAGACATTTCCGATAACTGAGACGTGTCCGCGCATTGAACTACTAACTTATCCACTCGTTCGCGAGAATAAATAAAAAACACAAGCGGGGCGTGACGACGGAACAGTCGTATTACTAACAAACTAATTAAGACGTAATTATCTTTTCAATTTACGAAGTGCGATGGGGCTCGCCGAGCTCAGCTCGTTGATCGTCGCGAACGTTAAAGCGAAGTACGAAGTCTGTAACGCGGCTCGTTATATCGAGTAGATAAATAAAATAAAAAATAATGGCGTAGAGAGCGTCGAAGCACCTATCTCGCCGTCAACTTGAAGTGCATAACCTGTCGTGTCTCTAACTATCCGCGCTGAGCTCTCTAACCCGCGCTTGTTCTGATGAATTTACGACCAATTATTATCGTTACTCCTCTGACCGGGCCTTTCGCCACTGGACTAATGGCTACTCTACCGATTATAGTCTAGTTGGAATTCCGTTAACATACCGTTTTCACTGCCTTCTCAATTTTATTTATTTTTTATGTCTTCTTTTTCTCTCGTACCTTCCCCTCCACCTCCCCCTCTCTCCCCCTCGAGGGAATCCAACGGCAGCCGCTATTTCCGGCGACACGAGATTATTCAGAGTCGTACACAATTTTGTCCCGTAAAGGTAGTTTTCTTCGAGCTTCTATTTCTCTATCAGTGGACCGAGAACCTTCATTCTTTTTTTCTTCATTTCTCTTTATCGAGTCAACTCTTCGTCCAGAGGAGTGGGGGGAGGGGGGGTGCAGATAGATGCCATTGACTATCGATCGGACTGAGATAACTTTGTCCAACTTTGCCAGCGGATCTTTTTTTATACGGGGTCGCCGACGCGCGTCGAGACGAGATACACGCACACACGTACACGGACTCGCTTTAGGCGATAGATCGATCTTTATTGTTCCCCGTCCAAATAAAGCGTTAATAGCTTGGAACGCGAGTGTTACACGCCTCCGTTCTCTTTTCTCCTTCTGTCTCTCACCTCGCTCTCGCCGGAGCCATCGAGAGCGAACTCGAGGAACACCTTTTTGTTTTTCGACTTTTATTTAACGGACAACGAGCTCCTCCGCTCGATTAGGCTTCAGCTTGCAGCGCCGCAAAGTGTACGACGCAGAGCGTCGAGCCTCGCGCCGACACGAGTCTTCGTCCTCGCGAAATCTCTTTCTGCCGAGATGAAATAATTAAAGAATTCTGACCGACGAATATTTGCCACGATCGCAATTAGCCTATCGAGTTTAGTCATCGTGTCGCAATTAGCGAAATGGCTTCGCGGATCTTCACCGTTGTATATCGTCGCGCTGATGCGATACTTGTTTTTTCGTTTATTTTATTTAAACCGTTTTTATGGACGGTTTTTTGTTATTATATATTATCATATATAATATATAATAATATTTATTGTGACTGCTCAAGTGTATATGTTTATTTTTTTCTTCCTCGTAGAGGAAGCTTTGTTTTCGTGAAAAAAAAAATGTTTCGAGACTTTAGTGTCAGAGAGTACTTAAAATAGTCCGAAACGTCGAGAAATGTGTTTTTTAGCTGGCGTCCGGACGTGTGTGTGTGTGTGTGTCCGAACCGTTTCCGACTATAACTCGGAAACGGTTCGAGATAGCCAGTTGAAATTTGGTACACTAGTAGAGTGGTCATGTCTCTTCCCTCGATGCAATTTTCATGAAAATTGAGGCTCGCTTCGAGATTTTACGCGATTTTGAAATTTTTGAGAAAAGGTCATGGTAGCGCTAACTTGCGTAAATTGAGTTTGTTCACTCGCATAGAGATTCGGGCTGGACGGTAGCATACCGAGAAAATTCTGAAATAATTCATAAATACTACTTGAGGTATGTACAACCTCTTTTTTTTCTAGTAACTTGCTTAATGCTATAAATTTTTTGCATTTCTGGTTGTACCTTCATAAAATCTCAATCCCTTAATTCTTTAATTTATACATGTGTGTACATGTAGATATAATTATTATAAATAGACATATTTATTGTGTTTCATGTAAATTTCGCGAGTTTTTTTGTGGTTAGCTGGGCTGCTGGAAAGTGTAAAATGGTATTACGAGTGGGGTTTTCCGTTTGCGATTCGGATACCGATAATGCAAACGCGGAATTCCCAACACGGAGAATGCAAATAAGAACGATCGTTCATTCGGTGTCGTGCGAGTATAAGGTGGAAGTGATACGCGGAGAGAAAAGCGTGTCGGGGCTCGCGCTCTGCACGGAGCAGTGGGGGGAGGGGGCAACGTCAAGCACCGAAAAATCCCAGCTTTCGGTGTATAATACAGAGGCTGACTGATCGCCGTCATACAAGGGCCGAGCGCACGAGGTTCATTCGCGATCGCGTTCGTGACGAGACTACCGAGTCCCACGATTCCGTCTTGATCTCGTGACCGAGGACTCGTGACAAAGTAGTAATTGGACGGATCTTGTAAGCCGATGTGGAACGGTGATTTTTACGACAATCGATCAACTTATCGAGCACTTCTTAGTCATACGTCAGAACAAAAAAAGAAGTTCGACGAGGATAAAGAAAAATAAGAAATGAAGATAAAGCTATGAAATATCGTTTGTTCCAGCGTGAATTTTTTTTTTGCGGTAAATCACGCAGCCGATGGTGACAAAAAAACCCTAGAAACATCTCGGCTCTTCCGAAACGTAGAACAGGCGCAAAATAATTCGCACCACATTATCATTATTATTATTGTTATTATTATCGATAAATTTTTTTAATACAGTAAAATTGCACAATCCTAAATTTGGGTTCGTGTGTAAAACCCCGCGAAGATCGACAGTTAGAATCTCGTCACGAAATTCTCGTATATATTCCGTTTCCTCGGTTCCTCGAGCGATTCGTGTTAGAATCGAGAGACGCCCGAGCGTTCGGGGCGTCAACGCCGAGTCGGTATCGCGCTAACGACCGGAGCCGATTTCGAATTATCGTCAATCTTACGATCGCGCGCCGTCGTGGCGTGTCCAAAGGGCGCCAGAGAAAAAAGACATGGATATGTATATACACATATAGACATAGATATATCTATGCCTCTTTATATGAACACATACACACACGTTATATGACACACATACACACACGTATATTCTCGTAAACAAGCACAAAGTGCAGCCGATATGTAAAAGCCGGACGACTAGGGAAATTCTCTCTTCTTTTGATGTATTGTACAGTAGAATCTCGATTGTCCGAACCTTACGGCGAAATCTTACATTGTTACTCGACGTGGCAAGATTTTCTTTTTACAACGCTAATCCGTTCGCACTTTTCCCGAGCAGTTTCAACCAGCCCAAACCAGCAGAGTCGAACAGCGCTCATCAGAGCTTAATTTTAATACTAAATCGTTTCAATCGCTGTAAATTAGTTAATCCTAAAGCGGCTTCGAGATTTCACTGCCTAAAAGCGCGTTCCTCGCGTTTGGTAATTAAAATATTGACGACTTTATTTCGCAGAAACCTTGAAATAAGACTTTAATTGTCGAATATTGTTGAAAGTATGTTTTGAAGATTATTAATATATACTTATATATTATGTTATTTCATTTCTATGTTTTATTTATGTACATCTTATAATGCCGTAAGGATTCACAGAATCCTTGAAATAAGACTTTGATGTTGGAAATATTTGAACATATGTTTTGGTATTTAATATATATTGTTAGGGCTGAAGGACTATCTGTAGCCCGTTGACAATATGTGGATGCAATAATAAATGTATAAATGTATGAGTGTTTAAAATCAGTAACGGTCGCCAATGCATCGTACGTATTGCCAATAAATACAAACTTACTACTACAATATGCCGTTATTTAATTTATATATGTGCCATTTATGTGCGTGTTATAATCACGTAAAAAAATGCTTCGACGGTTATCGATTATCCAAATTTTTGATAATCTGATCTAGAGCCGGTCCCGACGGGTTCAGATAATCGAGGTTCTACTATACCGTCTAAAGTATATAAACGCAGTTACGTACACGTATCTCTGGAAAAAGAGAGGACGCCTGGCAGTCGTTCCTAATTATACACGGTCACGAATTAGGCGGTGTGTATATAGGATACACAACTGAGAGGTGCGCGTGGTGTATAAGTTGTATCTATCTCTGTGACTGCCTACCGGTGGTATAACGAGGGACTGAATTTACAAACCGGACACCGAACACCTCACCGGCCGAGAATAGGGAATCGAACGCGCACCCACAAAGAGGCAGGCTCGAGCGGTCTCGTGTGAGACTCTCGTTCATAGATCTCAGCCGCCTCATTCCAAGAAAATCGTATCTCCGCACACTCGAAAGGATTAACCACGGAGACAATCGAGGAGGAGATTTTCAATCTAAACGACACTTTGAGTCGTTCGGACGAGCGGGTAGCTTTGCGATTCGTGCTATTAAATTTTTCACCGCGGATCTTGATGAATTATTTATTATGTTAATTCATTCATTGACTGAATAATTTGTATGTAATTTGTAACCAATTTGGTCAAAAATTACCCTAAAGCAATCAAGAAATTAATACACATTTGTAGCAATTAAAAATGCGTAAATTTGTATTTTAAAGTTTTATCGAGAGGGTTTTACAAGTTGGGTTCACTAATATAATTAATGCTGAAGGAATTATTTCTTTTTCGGTTCATTATTTTCGTTGTGCAAATGATGTCAAATCTCGGCTGCTCGTGTACGCGAAAAGCCTCGATCGAATATCCTCCGCGAGGATCGCCAGTGGCGATCTATCTCGTTTCCATCGCGAGATGAATATCCGTGATCCGTTGAGCAGAACCGATCGAAGCTCGCTACCAAGCGGCTGGCCCATCATAGACGCCGCGTATCGATGAGCGGGGGGTTTCCGTCTCTCGAGCATTATACTCCTCGATTCGGCCTCTCGTCCGTCCGTCCGGTGTAGCGGAGGAGGCTGAAAACCGAGGCGGAGGAGAGGAGGAAGAGCGTAAGGAGGTAGTGGCCATATTATAACAAGGCCCATTGCTCTCCGGAGGCTTCTGACGAAGGTCTCCCTCGCGGGGCACAAGACTTTTGTGGAGTCACCCGGTTCTCATTATCCGAACGGCAAGTTGGGTTTATTAGGTACGCAGCGGGGGTGGGCCGAGAGCCGGCGCGCGCGGCATCATCGACACCGCTACTATACCAGCAGCAACAACATATTACCTCCGGACTTCACCTCTACCTTTTTTTTCATATTATCTTATTTTTTTATATTATTTTTTTTTTTACTGTTTCCTTTTTTTGTTTCCTCTCTCTACCTAGGCGTAACAACTACCGGCGATCGGCGCAGAAACGGCGGCGAATCGGTCAGGCTTGTTACCGCTTCTCCGGAGCAGCTCTTGTTGCTTCTTTTTGTTTTGTTTCTTTTTTTCCACCTTTCTCCCTTCTCGCGCGCGCCTTTATGTTCCGTAACAATTATTAATGGCTCGGGCTCTTTCTCCGGTGCGTCGTCGTCATCGTACCCGGGGATGCGCGAAACCAGCATCATACAGCCTTGTTCATTGGGTAGAGGCAAATTCGAGACGATACTATTATTTATTCTCTACGGTCTGTTCTATTGTGTAACGGTGGATCGTTTTGAGGCAACTTTGTCGACAGGTAAACCGTGAAGCCGTTTGTTTTTTTTTTGTTTTGTTTTGTTTTTTTTTAATAACGAGTAGTTTTTTTTGGCTTAAGGCCATGTGATACGGATTCAGTCGGTAACTAATCGGTTTTCCTATTTTCGCTGCGACTATTAATGTTTCGGGCGAAAGTAGGTTTTCATGCATCTGTGTATAGCCTACGAAAACCTAATTTGTTTTTGGACGAAATATTAATAGTCGCGGAGAAAATAGGGAAACGGTCACACGTGGGAGTGCGCGTGTTATTTGCCAGCGACTCTGCACAGTAAAAAAAAGGTTGTGCTTTTTATTACTTATTGTCCACAAAAGTTCGGAATTTTTTATTTCTTAATTTTTCGATCGCATCATCCGGCGTTAGTTTTGCAGACAAAAAGACACACTAAAATTAATAACGCGGAAAATAAAAAAATAGGTTTGTGTATTCAAACCTGAACAAATGAATTTGTTATTTTGTACATAACAAAATAACTTTTTATGAAACTTCGTATTCCGATTTTACGAAATTATGTTTTTACTGTGTATTGTTTATACGAAACTTTCTGTGATGAGAGCGTACATCTATTATGTACAGACGCACACACACGGTTTTTTTTCGAGGGTTTTGTTCCCGGGTATCCCGTACGAGTGTAACGAATTTCGACCCTCCGATTTTCGACCGCGAGGAATTCGTACTATAGAGACCACGCCGATCGGACCCACGAATCTGCCCGAGAAAAACAAGAAACAACAGCCTTGGTGCTCGATTATAGTACGATTGTTGATTCGATCGTGACTGGCAATATTATTATTTTTTTCTTCTTACTTTTCATTCTTTCTTTTTTTTAGTTACCCGATTTAGATATGCTAGTATTATAGCACTGTTAATTCCGCACCGTGCGTGATCTTTCCGCCCAGATCATCTTCTATTACACTACCCTAGATCGGATATATATATATATATATTAGAAGTTGATGTGGCTCGCGACCTCGCATGAGGCAGGGGGTCCGAAGAGAACTTATCTAAAAATTAGAATAATCAGGGTCTGGGGCAGGGGCGCCTCCCTTCCTCCCCGATCCTCTTTCGCACCTCTGTGCCCCCCCCCGTTCCTTACTGGGGGGGGGGGACTTAGGGTCGGATTTTAAGGCGTTTGAGAGACACTTCAGATCGAATTTAAGATCGAAGCTCGACCCAAACTTCATTGCGGGCTTACGATCTACCTTAACTCTTTCGAAGTGGCTAAACGTCCGACTAAGGACGAATATGAAAAAAATATTCATCCGACCTACGGAATCCGCATGGTGAAGCTGACCGCTGCGATTCCTGTAAATGGCGGCGACGGCGGCGAGACTTTTTTATATTACATATGTATATAAGATCTGCAGATCGCGTCGCTGACTTCCAAATCTTTATAACATCCGACAAGATCAAAATCGAGTGATACACGTGCCACGAACATTTGCAAAGAAAATATAATAATAATTCACATCGCTGGATGCCAAAATCACAAGTGCTACCATTCGTGAGGATATTAGTCACCGCCGACGATTCCTCTCACGGTGGTTTTTGGGCTCCGGTCTAGATTTCGAAAGATCACGTGAATGGATCACAAGGATACGCATACGGGAGTCGGCTCAGGCTGTTTCTCTCCAATACACATGCGCGGATCGATTCTCCCTCTCGAGACTCGAAACTCGAATATCTCTTCTCATCTCGTGACTCGGTTACGAATACTGGCCGTAAGAAATGCCGGAATGCCGATGTGTATTAAAAGTTGGACGGAGAACGGATGCAAACTATAAACGAGTTCTCAAAATTTTTTTCTATCAATCAGACCAAAGGAGTTGACGAGGAAGAAGAGAGTAGTCGAGAATTTTTTTTTCTGTTTTATTTATTTATTTTTTTCTAAAGAATATTCCCACATCAATTCTCGCGAAGGTATATCAAACCTTCGTTCTCTTCTTTGTTGTTTTGTTTTTTTTAAGTTTCAGTCTTTCACTAGTGCAGGATCACGCGAAACAACTGGAGTCCGTTAAGATCGCGTGGTCGTTTCCATACAGAGGCAGAGATGAATCTCGACGGGACGATCCACCTAATTCGCTTCTTCGTCGCTCTGCCGATTCCATTGTATTGTATACACACTCCGATTTTTTTTTTTTTTTTTTTTTTTTTTTTATTATTAGAAACAAAAGCGTAACTATCTCGGGTGCGTGTTCCCCAAACCGCACGAAATTCGTTGTGCGGAGAAAATATCGCACCATCGCATACCGTTCCCATATATTAAAGAGTCGAGCTTACCTGCCTTTGAATGCACGGTATAATTTTTCTTAACTTACCCACATCTTTCTGCACGAAGACATGCCAAAAGAGTCACTTTCGAAAAATTTTAGTTTTTAATTTGTTACACCCTGGAAACGTCTTAATGCCTGGACTGGATTGTTATATGGAACACTGTTTCTTTAAGATATTGTATGCATGGAGTGTCACTCCATCGACCCTGCGATATTTGTACCTCGAGATTTAAGGTATATAAAAAACATTCGAGTCATATCCGCATGCTAACTTAAAAGCTTCTGGGGACAAAATTAATGTATGTAAATACTTTGTACTTAATCAATTAAAAATAATAAATTCAGTGAATCAAATGCCAAAAATGAAATTTCGATCGTCAAACTTTCCTTGACCCTTCAACGATCAGATGGACGAAAATGTTAGCGACCAAAAATTTCCAGATCAAAATTGTGGAAGAAAAATTGCGTTTGTATAAAAATTGTTTCACCTGCGAAGCTGTGCCAAGCTGACGCAGTCAGCGTTAAAACGATTGAAAGAGTGTCCTAAATCGGTTCAGAAAAAAAATAATAAAATGACAGTCAAACGGTTAAAACCAGTAAAAAATTACCTAAATCAGTAAAAGAAAATAAGAACCTAAGATTATAAGAGATTACAAGTTGGGCGTCTAAACTGTTTCCATGGTCCTGCGAACATAGTTGTAACTCTAGAAGAAAAGTGCGCGGAGTCTCGGGTAAGAGGTACGAGTATAGAATATCTGATGGAGAAGAAAAAGTGAAAAATAAGAAATAAAAAAGAATGTTGAACTGACGAGCAAGGCACAAAGTCAGTGAGCCAAACCAGTGCGCATCCAGTGAGGCAGGCGGGCAATGGATGTATATACACATAAGTCGAGTTATACGGTGGCCGAGGCGTCGTTCGGTGGCCGCGGGCTTTCAAGCCTGGTCGCTCATTGTTAGCCGAGAAGTGCGGGCAACGTGCCGCGCTGGCTCTTCTTCTTCTCCCCCGAGCTGCCGCCGCTGCTCCTGCTCCCGTTCCTCCTCCGTCCCGAAAGATCGAAGAGAGGAGCCGGAGGATAAGGCATTGTTCGCTCTCTCTGCCTTGTACTCCTCCGCTGCTTCTGCTCGTAGTATAGCCCTAGCCTCTTGTGGCATATATACTGGTCGAAGCACCCCGCTGCGTAAGTTATTTGCCACGATCCTCCTTCATGATTTTTACTCTAATTTGTAGCGACAGGGATGGAGCACGCGAGCCGCATTCCTCTTCTCTCTCGTACCCAAGAGCACTCCCTCGCTCCGGACTTTCAATTTTTTTTGTTTTTATCTTTTCTTTTAGTCGCGCTCTCCCAACTTCGGCCTTTTTACATTATGGCTTTTGGGTAAAGTTCGGTTCGCATCTGGATCTTATACCCGGACTGCAATGATCTTTTTATTGGGTTCGGGCATCGCAATGTTTATTTTATTCAACGGCAATTTCGGGATTTTGGATTATGAAAGAATGTTAAGCGATTCGACGATTTGCTAGATTAATTTTTAATTAGGTATCTACTTTTTTTTTATGCGACGTCTATATGCTAGCTATCTATTGAATAGTTATGTTTGGCAAGGGTGTAGAAAGGGAGTTTTTGACGAATGTGCATTCACATGAGTCAGGATTTTCCTGTCTACGCTCTTGCTATTTACATAATTTTTTCTAACAAATTCGCGGAAATCAGGCTTTTCGTTTTTGGAAAGTTAGCGCAGAAAGGCACTTTTTCACACTAGTGCGAGAAAGAAGATAATATTGGGTTTGTATGCATGCGCAGTATTTTTTTGCACGCGATGCGAATTATCTTTTTATTGGATTCGGAAATCACGGCGTTAATTTTACAGAAATGCAAATTGAGATTTTCGAGAATAAAAAAAATCTTGATCCATTCCTTAATATCCTCAGTTAATTTTTAACTACGAATCCACTTGTTTTCTTTTTTGTCGTATCTCATACACGCCAGTTAGGTCCCTGCCTGGTTCCTCGTATTCTGACGCAATGCGAGCGACTTCTCCCCGTGGGGGGGCCTTCAACCGATTTGACAATAGCGCAGCTTGCCCTATGATATCTGTAGCGGAGGTATTTTTTTTTTGTTCCCCAGTCAACGTGACCGCCTTCCTCCTGCCGCAGCCTCACACAAATCCCGCGTATTATGTGGCCCGCGGGGCCTGATCGATGAACGAACTTTAGCTGAGTAAGCCTCGGTTTAATTAATTCCTTAATTACTTTTCACCGCGCGTGGAATGAGCTGCGGCCCCGTACGAGATCGCGCGCGCTCTCGATTTGTTATAACGTTCTCGTATTGTACTGTAGAAATTTATATATGGTAGCATAATACGATTTGGAGACCGAGATAGCCGGTGCGCTGACAGACCCACGGTAGCCACGATCATTGCCTCTCACTGCCCTCTGGAGACGCGATCACACACATACATGCACCCCTATATATCGATGATCTAACGCCGGAAGGACATAAAGGCCAGGATAATACACAGCCAATATGTCCTTTTGGATTTAAGCCATCGATATATATACATCTTATAATATATTTTATAATCGTATTTTGAAATAATTTTTGTTACTGTTTATCCTCACTGTAAAAATAAGTTGTAAATTTAATGTACTGAAACTTAAAATTTACTAACATTCCTTACATTAATTGAACCTTAATGTACTTTGCTTGTAAAATGAAAGTACCAGATATTAAAATTACAAATCTTTTGCTTGAAGTTTACAAACATTTTTATGAAAAATCCTAATTTTACTGTAAAATTGCAATGCACATGTGATTGAAATTTCAGAAATAGTTTATGTAAAAAAGCTTCCAATACTTTTCATTAATTTTCAAACTAAATTTTTTAACAGTGCTCTCATTTCTCCGTGTAATAGAAATCGAAAAATGTAGCCAATATTTCGTCAGATATGCCACTATCGGTAATTTCCCTATTTCTATCGGTGACTGTTCTGTCCTTATTGTTAACCGCCTTTCATGTCCCAATTATTGACCCCTCGCCTCTATTATTGACCCCCCTCCACCCACGTCCTTAATACCGGACCCCTTCGAGCCCATATGATTGACCCTGTGTACGGCCCTATTATTGATATCCCACTCACGTCTCCATTAGAAACTTCCGTTATGTCGGTACTATCGACCGACTTCATATCCCTGTTATTAGCCAACTTCTCGTTCTCAATGTTAGTCAACTTCAGGTGCCTATTATTAGCGAACTTCAGGTCCCTGTTATTGGCTAACTTCATGTTTCCCCGGTTCTTGTACACGGCGGCGGTGGCAACATTTTTTTATATTCTACAGCGATATATATAGATATATATATACACTGCGATTTAGTGCTAGATATTGCAATCTCTTTGATAAGTTCAACATTAATTATCAGCCTGTTTGTTCAATTTCAAATCCGGCGGGATCAAGATATGCATTTTAATCGACGAGGAAGTATTTTTTTTCTTTTTGCTCATGAATTGGATCGCGTACGTGAAATTGATTCGATATTATAACCACGGGTTGGAAGTGCGACAGCAAAAGACATTTATCAATTCAAACGATAATTTTAATCAATCAAGCTATTTCGATCTATAATTTTTATCGATTACTCAAGAAAAGTGACCGATTGATCCTGTAATAGTGCACATGAGTCTGGCGGACCCCGCTCATTGATAAAAAATCACTGTTGCCTCGACCCGAAGCTAATCATTTTTTTTTAAGTTAAGACACTGATAAATAAATATTAAGATTTCAGCGAATCAAAATTATTAAAGTTCCCTGAATTATCCCTGGTGCAGGCATAGACGGTAAAAAAGAACGCGCTGCGTACAAAAAGATAACAAAAAAAAATTGTTGTCGAATTAAAAACAAACCCTCTTTTACCCTTTGTGCTTACCCATGGAAAAACTTTGTCCTATCCATGTACAAAGTATCCAGAACCCATTCAACGGTACTCATCTGTCCAGTGCAGAAATTACCTCTCTCCAATATTATTCACCCATAACACACCGCTGCAGCTACAAACATAAAATTTTAAGATTTCAATTATATCGAACCCTCATTTCGGTCGCGATTTTCGAGACACGACGATATTGACAAGGGATAAATATTCTTCGGTACGACGGATGTGTCTCGTCGTCGCCTCGCCGGTACACTTTACTACACACGTTTTATCTACCTGCATGTGCGTGTACCTTCGGTACCTGCGTCTTGCGCCACGCCTCGTTTCTTCGCAAGGCGCGCGCGCGTCGCTCCCCTTGCGACGTTACGCGTACACACTATCGCAACGACTCGGCAATCCGACACCGGCAAACACCGGACTCTCCTGGTCTTTGCGCGAGCGCACATTCTCGCGTGGACGCAAAAGACCAGAACTGAAATTATATTACACTAAGCCGGCTAAGAGCGCTCCGGGGAGAACGCTGTCCATATTTTTTTATTACTTTTCATTACTATTATTATAACTTTATTTTTTTTTCTTTCAAACACCAACTAGCGAAAGGAGCGTGCATAAGGGCCTAATAACGAGTGACTCCACTTACCGGACAGCCGCAGCGTATTATTCGCAATTAGGCGAATAAGTACGGTGCCAAGAAGAAATGACACTGGTCCGACGCTCGCGCGCTCGCCGCCCGCCCCTCCGGAGTACGCACAGCGGCCGTAACCTTGAGAGTCACCGAGATGACCGGCCGGTGCCTTCCTCTTGTTTATTTCGAACGGTCGCCGCGGCGTCACGAGTTCGATTGGCTCGCGTGCGTGCGAGCTGAATTATCGAAGAATCCTGCCGGCCGCAAGCTTGCGGCGGGCCTCTCGCGACGGATAAATACGATATACTTGTTTCGTATGTTTTACTTGAATTTATTTTTCAACGGAAGCCGCAGCCCGGGAGATTCATTGCCGAGAGCCACGGGGATTGACCTCGAGCGAACGTTCTCGCTCGATTGATTCCCCGGTCAGTTTAAAAAGGCGCGAAGAGGGATTCGTTTGTGTGCGTCTGTGTGCTGCGAGGTGGAGCTACCATTTTAGCCGAGCGTCGCTGAGCGTCGCACGTAGCGAGGCGGAGGTACAGCACAGAGGACCGAACGGCTCTCCCGCAACAGAGGCTCGGCACGCGAGTGTGTACCTGCGATCGGTCGGCGCACGCTGTTTCGACTCCGCTCGCTCTCTTCCGCTCCTTCCAAAGGCGTGAAAGGAGCCCCTCGTAAAATTAGTCCTCGTTCGGGAGCGCGTTAAGCACCGAGCTATATAGCAAACTATTAGCCGATGCCTCGCCAGGGGTCAACAAAACATCACTACGCTTCATCACTTTTGCTTTTTTTTTTTTTTTGAGTGGTTCTTTTTAGTCTCGGCTACGACACGCTGTAATGCTGTTGGCGGGGAGAAAGGACGGGACACAAATTTTACGCCGATGATCGGGTTTGTTTGATATTTTCTTTTTTTTTTTTTGATTACGGTTTTCTTGTTTTGGATACAATTGATGTTTGGGTGGAATAAATTTTTGTTTAGTTCTGTTGACACAAAACTTCGACGGGCTGGTAGACTTTTTTGGAGGGTTGTATGTAGTGTTTTATATTTACGGGCCAATTATATCGATTAAAATTGTTAGCTCTGCAAAAGAAGACTAAATAGTTTTTTTTGTTTCAACTTTTTTTTTGGTTAAATCAACGTGAGAGATATTTTTTTAAAAATGCATCATAACGTCGATATTCATAAATTTGAATGATTTCACAGGCGATTTATCGTCGATTGAGTGTCGTTCGCGATTGATCGACCAGTTGTCTGCAGTGTTGATTAACCGGTCACGTACCGGTAGGTATCGCAAATTGCGCGAAGCCCCGATAAGGCCTGCGCGTCGCCTATCAGACGCCGACGTTACCGTCAAGAATTTCCACCACGGCGATTCAATAATGAAATAATGCAACTTCACGAAGCTTGTCTGGTAACGCGAGTATCTAGGATTTCCCGAGGTGCGATTAATGATGCAAAAATTACCGTCTTTTGTCCGATCGGTAAAATTATGACAAAATGACAGGCAACTGACTGTCTTTCGACAGTCTGGAGGTCAAGAAAAATATAATTAAAATGTTTGCTGATCACTCGTTTGGCTAAAAAAACCTATGAAACTAAGTGTGCCTGAGGGTGGCGAACAAATATAAAAAAAACTAAGTGCGCTTTAGGGTGGGAATTCATTAGTGCGTAATTCGCTGGACCATGACTACCATGATCCAGAGTATTACGTACTACTAATGAATGAATGACTAATCCAACCCCACCTTGAGGCGGACTTAGTTTTCTTTGAATTTTACAGTTTTAATTATATTATTCGTGATCGCCAAATAATTTCGCATCGATTGTGCCCTATTTGAAACCCTATTTTTGAAGAAAAAAAATGGTTGGCCAACTTTAGGCCTCATTGTTTTTTAAAATTATCGTAACTCAATAATTGACCACCAAATGTTTTAACTAGGCTACCAATCACCACCAAACAACCACCAACCGTGTGGTATAAATTGCAAGTTTTTAGATAAAAATCGGTAATTTTTGGTTCCGCCAGCGACGCTCCTGTGACGGTCATCTGATCCGTCATTTGACGAGCTTGCGACACCAGTCACGACACATAACAATATCTTCTTTTTTCTCCCAACGTCCACACGTCGATCCCGAGAACGCACGGGTCATCCTATTAATATCGTTTGTTCCATATACCTGTCTTCTTCATTTCAAACTACAATGTCAATTTTTTTTTTATTATAAAACCCAGAATATACATACGCGGTCACGGCATCGCTCGGTCGGCGGTTTTTATTTTTCTCCCCGGCTCTCGGAAAGAATGCATATGCCCGTGAAAAGGTAGCGAGAAGAGAGACAGTTTTGGTAATCGGTCGTCGGAGCTCGGTATGCCCGGACCGCGCGGAGCCGCGGAGAGAGGGGCAAAAACGGGAAAGAGACGGTAAAAGCGAGGGATAGATGGACGATAAAAAAAGAACCCGCCGGCGGAAAGAACGGGACGCGTGTGTGTATGGACGGTTGGAGAGCACGGGAGAAATAGCCGTGCGCGGAGCCGGACGATGTCCCTCCGAGATGAATTGGTAGCCACTCTCGGATCATCCGTTGCGGCAGCGCTGCGAGAGCAGCGGCATATTGCATGCACGCTGACGGGGTCGTCGAGGCTTGAAGGAAATCCAAAGACGGAGGAGATATATATATATAAATATACATACATGCGCAACGATTGAGCGGCGATCGGGCGCACACTGCGTCGGCGAGACAAGCAGAAGCTCGTCGTACACACACGTGCAAATATGTATATGTAAAAAAGTATACATATATATATTCCATATATATATGGAAGCATCGGTATTATGGGTACATAAAGTATGCTACATGGACGGATAATACGAAAAGTCGAGTCTCGTATCTCCTTGGCGCTTCGTGCTTGCGTGCCAGTTCGCATTGGCAGGTAATTTCTTGCACGCAATTGCCCGCTACTGGAATTGCCCGGTAGGCGACCTCCGTCAGTCATTTGCCCTTTTAAAATTTATCCTGTATAGATATTTATATATATATATATGTATGTGTGTGTGTATGAATGTTGATACACGCGTATGTAACTCGTCCTGTATGGTGCGTACGTGTGTACGTACATGTGTGTATTATTCTGTACACATCGGTGTCATAAACTATATTTAAGTGTATTTAAGGTACGCACGATCGATGGACGGACGCGCGCATGCGCGCCGAACCGCAGAGCCACGCGGCACATCGAATCGCACTGTCGAAGAAAAAAAGAAGAAGGAGAATCTTTTATTATTAAACATGCGCACGGTAGTTATCCGCGACGGAGCGCGAGAGGAGAGTCGAAGATGTGTGGGAAAAAGCGGCGGGTGAAATAAAAGGAACGGAGACGACGCTTCGCAGTTCGACGCTCGCCGCGAACGCGCGTCGAGGGCGGGCGTTTAAACTCTCCGGGGACTTTTCGCGCGAGCGAAAGTTTTCGAACATAGCCGATGTTAAAAGGAGGATAATACTTGGACTCGGTTAAAAGTTCCTCCGGTAGGCAACCGCTTAGTAGGCACGAGTTGTACGCGGGTAATTCATGGTCTTAACTGGGCGGTTCGGAGTTGACGTAATTTTGAGAGCAATTATTAATATAATCTTTTTTAAGCCTCGCGCAGGTTAACGAGAAGCTTAAAATAACAGAGAACACAACTCTCACTATTGTTTTACTTAGTCTTTTTTTCTTCGTTAAATTTTGTAATTCATGCATTACTGCTTGAATTCTACAGTGAAATAGGTTTTGCGCTAAAAAAAGAGTTCCCGCTTATAATAATAATAATAAACGGAAAAAAATATTCAACGATTCTGAACCAATCGATTTTGAATAAGAATCGAGGTTAAAAACTATGCAAGAAAAAATGCACGTTAAGTTTCTTTTTCAGAAACGTCCACAATTAACTTGTTAATTTTATTGTAAGAATGTTGTGCATTTTATAAAATTTGTTAATTGTGCAAACATTTGTTACTTTTACAATAAAAAAAAAATATCAACGAGAATAAGTTTGTGACGTTGTGGGGCAAAATAAATTCGTTGAAAGTACCAAGTTGTTTTATTGTGTGTGCGTTCAAAAACGTTTTTTTCGTAAAAATGAATAAATAAATGAATAAATGAATGATAATTTAAAAAAAATAGAATTAAAACGCTCTCGGGAAGTTCGATGCGGCTCAAGTAGGCTGTAGGGAGTCCGGAAAGGCTGTTCCATTCATTCCGAAACGTCCGTGCGGCTCGCGTGTGATAAGCAGCCGTTAATTTAAGCGACTTCAAGCAAGCGCGCATTTACATAATATGCCGTTGAGCTATTTAGTCATGACGAAAATGCCGATAACACGCGGTGCACGATCGAAATGTGCGGCGTACCGGTGTATGTACGGGCGGAGCCGAATTTCACCGTGGGCACAAAACCTCGACGGCGACAAAAAGGGTCGAGCCCGACTCCACGGAGTTTCTTGGGCATGGAGAATCTCTCCCGTGGAAATTGAAATTTCACGATTAAACGCGACCGGGGTGGTCCGAATCGATTTTATCATCGTGCTCGAATAAACAGCCGTCCTTGTAATTAACCCTTCCCCATAATTACACGCTAAAAAAGGAGTTATTACTTTCATCCGCCCGATTTAATGTTCCCCTTAAAAAAAAATAATAAAAAAAAACGGAAGAAAAAATTCAACGATTCTGAACTAATCAATTTTATACAAGAAACGAGGTTAAAAAAATGCAAGAAAAAAAAGTGCACCTTAGGTCCATTAGAAACTCTATGCAAATGCGGTATAGTAAGATTGCAAAAGAAAAAAAACGAAAAAATCTATCTGAATATCAAAATTTGGAAATTTCCAATAAAAACAAAAAAAAACAGACATCTGCCTTATCTTCTGATGGTCACAAGTGTGGCTTCGACGAGCTTCGAGGAGACCGCCGTGGGATGGAGCCGCGCGTTTGGTCCGACCTACCGTCGGCTCCGAGTAGTTTTCCTTTCCGACCATCGGTCGATAACTTACCGACCGAGCCCTCCTTTTATCCCCGGCGAAACGGCGATAACTCATCGCCCGCGGTATCTGAAAGGGCGCTAATTTGGGAATGATTGAGACGCAATCCTCTCCAATCTGGGTTGTGTATCAGCCGCGCTAATGATTTCGCCGAACGAGCGCCGCGGAATCCCCCTCGAGCGAGCGGCGTTGGGAGGTGACGGGAAACAAGGCCGATGCAATTTGTCGAAAGCGGAGAAGAGAGGAAGCGCGATAGCAGTCGGAAACCGTGAACGAAGAGTCATTGGAGTGGGCTCGAAAGCTCGTGGTTATTGTAAGGGAGCTGAAACCGCACCGAGCGAGGGAAGCAGGCAGGCCGGAGAACCGCGAACTACTCTCCGGTGCACCGTAATGAGCCCCAACGAGTTATCATCGCGCATATGAGCCCGCGAGTGGATACGCGTTATACAATCATCGCACAAGTAGAATGGATTATGCACGTTTACCCCGCGCATTCGGCGCGGTTTAAGCGCTACGCGGAACACGCCACAGTAGAACGCCCCGAAAGTTAAGACGTCGGTAATAGCGGTTTCTTTGCTTATATATGCATCGGTTTGCTCGTCGGACATCCCGAGCGGAAAACTCATCTGAGAGGAACACAAAAATTGGTACCGCGTAACTTGTGGCTATTTTGAACTTTCGACTTATTGAGGCACAAATGGAAAAAAATATCTGGCGATCTGAAAAAATATGAATAGCTAAGGAATTGTGGAATCGGTAACAGAGATGTCTTTTGTTTGTATTTTAATCATAAATTTTTTAAATTGTATAAAATTTAAACGGTTCGATAGATTCTCTCCAAATTCAATGACCGCTCATGCTTCAGCTCTGGAAAACTTGTCACGGTAGATAAAAAATTGTAAGAGCTAGAGCGCGCACAGACATTTTTGGAGAAATTAAAAATCGCGTACAAAAAAAAAAAAATAACTGAACATTTAAAAATTTAATTTGGAAGAAACATTGACTATTAACCACACCTTCTGTGTGTGAAATTTCAGCTTGACCGGTCAAGGCAATCTGGAGTTATAGCGGTTTGAATACACACATCTGGAAGATTTTTCCGAGTGTGACTTTTTCAATATTCGAACATTCTGAACACGGTTCCATTAAAGTCTCGAAACTTTTTTGTCGAAACTGTGATCAAAGGGGAGTGGTCAGTTTTAAGATCTTGTATACGATCTTTAGTATTTTCAAGTTGTATGAAATTTTGTATTCCCGAAGAATAACGTACAACACGTTTGATTGCCTGAGATCGGTGAAATCCTCTTGATAGGGGTAAAATATTACTTTTATAAAAAAAATATCATTCTTCGAATAAAACGAGTCGAGAACACGCGACGATAAATACGCAACTTATGGGATCTCCGATTGTATATAGCCTAGCAAGTTTCGGAGTGACGGCGCCGCTCTACGCCGAACAGTACGATGCGCGTTTGATTAACGTCATCCCACGCTTCGTTAGCGTTAACATGACATTGTTACGAGATTGTTCTTGCCTTCACGTCTTCCATCGAGAGTCGTTTGTACGTGCGAAAATACAGCTAATGGGAGCCTCGATCGCGTCATTGATATTTCTCAGTGTAGTGGGTTTTGGAGTTGTTTCCAATTTGACACCTCGGGTAAAGCAACTCGTGATAAAAAAAATCCAACCCCAGGCGATTTCCGCTCCCCAGGCGCTGTATGAAATATTAAATCCAAACGCGAACTACAACGCGTAAAAAAACACTTTAAAACCAGAACTCTGTGTTTCATAAAAATAATATTGCTCAACGAGACTGAAAAATCTGTTCGTTGGCCCAGCAAAACGTAATCGATCACGTGCAAACTTATCTTCCCGTCTGGCGTGAAAATGTACAGTATTTGTTTTCGAATGTGAAAAATAATATTAATAAAGGATTACTATCGATCCCCGTCAACAACAAATTATCGTACAGAGAATACTGTGTGGTAAACATTTTAGCGATCTCTGTCTATCTAATATTTTTATATCAGAAAACTCGGAATTTTCTAATTTAAAATTTACCCGCTTGACCACATTTCGACCAAATTAAATACCAAAGATCCTTGCTCGATATATACTTGTGCGCATTTTTAAGATTATAGCTCTAATTACACGAAAGTTACAAATCCCACGCAATTTTTCCAAAAATTCAAAATCCTAAAAAATCTCAAATCGCACATGAATTTGCATGAAAATTCTATTGAACAAAAGGAAATTAACCTTACCTCGGTACCTAATTTCAATTAACTGACTCGAACCGTTCGCGAATTACAGCTATTTTAAAAGCCCCGAATGAACCACACAAAAAGCTGTCACATTTCTCGAAGTTTTACAATATTATAAGTAAAAATCCTGACAGTAAAAACCTAAGTTATAATTTATATTTCTCTCCACCGCTCGTTAAATTGTATATACATATACACAAACGTATCTCGCGCCCGACGTTTGACCGTGAACCCGAGCGAGATCTTCCGCTATGCAATCTGGGGGGTTATCGGTCGGTACGCCGTACGACGATGTTTCTCTCCGTCCTCGGCGAGGAGAGTTTCGTCCGACGCTCGTAGCGTGATGCGAAGCTTCTTAATACAGCGCAGTCCAAGTTCAAACTCCGTAACAGCCTTAACCCTTAACATATACATATATATATATCGACAGGAATAAGTAACCCGGTCAACGCGTGCGTTTTATCGCCGTCAGTTAGATCGAGTTAGTGCGGTAGTTGGTGTAGTTGTACTGCTGCGAGGATGCACGAACGGCGGATTCTCCTCTTGCCGACGCTGTTGGCGTTGTTGCTGGTGCTCTCGACGTCGACATGTGCGAGAGCCTGGTCGTTCAGCAGCCTCCTTGACTTCTTCTCCCTCGGGGTTCAGTCGCGGGCCGTTTCTTCGCGGAGATTGGGTTACAGAAACGTGGATATCGAAGTCGAGAGGAGACGAACGAGGAGCGAGGACTCCGTCTTCGAATCGGACACCGAAGGAGCAGAGCCTCGCGATCAGGCGACCATCATAACAGCACCTCGGAGGCGAAGAGTCCACGCGTGCAAAGCCGGACAAAGGATGGATCGACGGGGCAAGTGCAGAACCCCATGGTGACGATGAAAAACGATCTCGAAAAAGGAAGAACTAACGAACCTCGATTAATACGGCAGGTAGGGCAAAACATGCGTTTCGTTGCTACAAAAAAATTGCAGACCTCTTTTTTTTAAATAACTTTTTCATATTTCATATTTTCATATTTAGGGTAAAAGTGGTGAATATAACCCACCTCGATTAACACGTAAATCAATGATATATGGACCGGTCCATGTTCCCCACTTTTACCCTAGTTGCCGAGCTGGGCAAATATCCTAAGTACTTGAAGCACGTATTAAAGTACCAAGTACTCGAAGTACTGAGCGCTAGGTAGTTCTTGAGTACTGACGGAACTGAATTCTTGAAATTTTGAATAGTGGGCACTGACTCGGTACTTGATGCTTCAATGCCTAAGCAATACCTAATCAAGATTTGCAAATTGGGAGGCAAAAATGTATCGAATCGTCAGACAAGTTAAAGAACCAAGGGAAAGCTTTCGAAGGCGACAAACGAAATAAACGAATAATAATAATAACAGATGAAGATAATTAGGAAAATAGGATGAAAAGTATATGGAAAAAAATACAGATCGAATAAAAAGGAATAAGAAAGGGAAAACTAATTTTTGTTATTACTTGACCAAGTTTTATATTCATGAAGGGACATAATTATTTTTTTTTATGAGGCAAAATCGTTTAGGGTGGCGCGTAGCTTATCCGTGATAAGGAACGAAATTATATCCGCTGGGAGTGACGTAGTGTAATTATGTTTACGAGCGACCTTCGCGAGAGGGTAGGATGATACCGTATACATATTCCGGAGAATGTCGTTGGGGTTAGTTAGGATCAAGTATGACGTAACGACACCCTAGGCGAAGGATAAAGGCCTCCCCTATTTATAAGAGGCTCCGATCTCGAGTAACGCGTATCCTCGGGCCCGACAGGGGTGAGTCCGATCCGTTGTCTATCTACCGAACCTATCTGGGCCATAGTAGTTTCCCGAAGAGTCTTCAAATTCTTGCCTTCGTTACCAATTTTGGGAATGACGGGCAGGAGAACAATAAACGCAGGGTAGAAAAGAACTGGAGAACACGATTGGAGTCGTCATCAGGGTCGACACGCATCCACATCGTCTGATCCGTTGCCTATCTGGGCCTCAGAGTCTCCAAAAGGGTCTTCAAAAAGTCAAATAAAAAAAAATTGAAAAATTCATTTAGCGGTGAAGTTTGGAACGTTGCAAGTTTTCAACGACTTTATGAGCTCTCGCATCTCGCGTTTGTCATATGACTGGTAAGATAAGGAGGTTATATATAACAAGATGGGATTTTTTTTGAATCTATAAAATCCCTATGCCCTACAACTGCTGGGGATTCTTGAAGAAGAAGGCCTACTGTAGGCCGTAAAAAAAGTTTTGTATGGTGAACGGGAGATCTTCTCCTTCAAGAATCCCCAGGAGTCGCAGGGCACCGGCATTTTATTGAATTAGAAAAAAAATCACATCTTATTCTATAACCTCGTTATCTTACCGAAGACAGATTCGATATACGACACTGAGAAAAAATTACGCATAGTAAAAGCAACTGCAACTTTTTACCATAAAAAATAGTTCCCAAGGGGAACATCTACATTTTATAGTGACGACAGTGACAAAAAAATGTGGTTGCAACCATAATTATAGTTTAACCAATTGAATATTATACTGTCAGAAACTATCTATATAGACGTTCCACCTCGAAACTATTCATTATAGTTGAAAATACTATAAGTTATAATCCTTTTTCTCAGTCCAGAGCTCGTGAACTCGTTTCAAACTTCACCCCTAGAAAATATATATATATTGCCCACACACGCTTGTAGCTTATGTAACGCCCGGTTGGAGATACCTGGAGAACACGTCGGGAATCGTTATCAGGGGAATCGTTATCGCACGTTGGGCGCGCGCTCCACTTGGTCGACGGTTTCCCTCGCTCCTGGGAGTTGACCCAAAGAATCATCGGTGTTGATTGATATTCTCGACGAGATATGCACGCGATTGCTCGCGATCGTTTTCATCGTTCCTTCTTTCGATCTCAGTACGAACGTCGACAGTGTAGAGACGCCATCGTCTTATCACCGGCACACGGGCAGCAACATGAAACACTGTACGGATCGCGGTCACCGAACGATCGCGACTGTCATCCTCATCGTGTTAATAGCGTTCTCCGCGATGCCGATCGCCCGCGGATCGAGCCAGGAAACCAAAAGCTTCATACAGTTTGATCGTAAAGTGGCGACAGGATCTTTCATCAATCTGCGGCTCCGCTGCCCGCCGGACACCCTTAAAATTGGGAACCAATGTCGCGTTACTTTTTAGGTAAGCCGCATCAGTGACTTCATTTTTTAAAATTAAATTAAATGAATCCAACGAAATTAGACAAATTTACATTGCACATTGAATTACGTAAAGATTTCACGAACCGAATAAATTTGTAATATGTTTTAATACACATTGAATGGTGATATTATTCTAATGGTAGAGATATTTTCATAAATTACTGATTATTGATGGTTTTATATTTATATTGTATGTAAAAGGGTTCATCCCGTAAACGAATAAATAAATAAATAAATAAATAAATATTTGAAGAAAAAAAATTTGATGAAATAGATTAAAAGCGCGTTTAATCTTCGGACGTTTGAAATCTAGACGAAGAGTCGTGTTTACCCTGGTCGTATTACATCGCGCTCGAAGACGTCGATACGACGATACTCCAGCGAACAGCCCGCACATTGTGACGAGCTCGGAAGAGCCGAGGATCTTTTATCTTTTTTTATAAAATTTTTACAGCGGCACGCTTATAGCGTACGTGACGTAGGGTCGGAGAGAAGCGGAGAACACGGCGGGAATCGTTATTAGGGTTGACACGCGTCCGCACCGTGGTCGCGCGTTCCACCAGGCCGACGGTGTCCGCTGCTACGTGGAGTTGATGTAAAGAATCTCTCGCTATACCGCGCTCATTCGGAAAAGAGTCGGAAAAGAAAAAAAAAATAATATTCATTCAAAGGCCTCTTTTCTGGCGAAAAATATAATTTTTCTCAACAGCTTCCGTTACCCTAGATATATTTTTTTAATAGCCGTTTTACCGACTTTGCCGACGTGGTACATCTTCGCTATAAAGAGAATATAATTTTTTAATTTTTTTAATGACAGAGACAGCTTTCTCGCGTTTGAAAATGTATGACTTACATTAATCAGTCACGCCGAATCACTCGGGTACGTTAAATGGATGAGGTTCTGTTATTCCGCTCATGAAGCTTTTACAGCGAACGAGACCGTGTATTAGGTAGATTCTATCTACAGCTTACGGGCGATGAGAAAATAATAGAACGCATGTGGAGGAACGTTTGTCAGCTCGGCGAAGTTGACCTAGTTGTCCGATGGAGATAAAACTCCGAGAAGCGCGAAGAAAAATCCGCGCTTGTTGATAATTCCGGGTGCATCGGAAGGCGATAAAAAATAAATGGAAAAAAATATTGAACCGGGTCATGCCAGTACGTGTGTCGTCATGAGCTCTCAGTCTCGCGGGCCTGCTTGCGCTATTTTCAAGACTCGTTTATCGTCTAATTCCGTGACTTGGTCGATTCGTTTCACGTTCATGTGCGGCTTCGAGTGTCAACAGGGGTTATCGCCTATCTCGACTAATGCCGCGCCGCGTGAACATCCTCTATGTAACCTTGCACTTCCGTCGAACGGCATTAGTCGCTATGCATTTCTCGGGAAGAACGTTTCCACTGGCGATTTTTTACCTCGCCTTGCTCGCGTCGTTTTCAACTTTCGCGAATCCAATCGATCTCGCGCATTCGAAAATCCATATGCAAAGCATAATTCGCGCTCCACCGAGGCTGAACAAGCTATGCAATCCGGGCGAGATGCTCGATCGGCACGGAATCTGCAGAAGTTCCATTTAATTCTTACCTCAAGTATGTATTTTTTTTTAATTTTATTTTTGCTTGCTAATTTCATCGATAAATATGCTATTTTTTTATTAAGTTTTACACGGTTTTTAATTTTTGAGAAATATCTATGTGCTCGATGGCTCGTAGGATTGTAAATATTGGCCGAAAAAGTTGCACATAAAGTGGACTATCGGTGACCAATGAACCCTGTTGAATTCCACGAGAATCGATCGAGTCGTTAAGATTTTGTAATCTAAAGAGAGGAACCCAAACATCATATTGGATGCTTTCTTATGGAACAATCTTTGGGGATAAAACAAAATGATGAGTAAGCAATGTTAAAATTTCAATGTTTAGGTTTATCTGATCACGAATTCGGCACTTATTTTACTCTTAACCCAATATTTGATACGGAAACTTGCGTCAGAAAGAAAATACAAATTTTTCGTAAAATTCAAAAAATGCAAAATCTCATGAAATTTAATCCATCCTCGTCAAATGAAATATGGATCATTGGTCAATAACTTTGTCAATAAAATTGTAAATATTGTAAAATTGTCTATTTTAGCAAAGATTGAAAACCGCGCAAAGTTTTTATGACTGAAACTGTTTTCCTAAAAATGTAACCAAACATTGACCGTCGACTTCTCCACCTACCTTACAAATTTCAGCTCGATAAGATAAGATGTTTTCACTCGAAACATTTATTTTCCATGAAACAAAACTTCCTCTATGAGGAACGAAAATTATAATAAATTGATAAGAAAAAAAACCTCATTTTACGAATAACTCAGCTCACCGCGTCGAGTCTCGAGTTCGCCGAAAGTAAACCGCAATCAGCTCCGAGATAGATATGTAACAACAGCGAGGCTTGTCGAGTGCGTGATTGAATGCGAGGCGCGTGGAGGCGAAGATTCGTGCCACGTAGACACGTAGAGCCTCTCGAATTCTTCGAGCGCCTCAGGCAGAGTCGCCGGTGTTGATTGACATTATCGTATTAACTGCGTTTTATGACTTGATGAGATATGCACGCGTCCGCGACAACGCACGGTGCTCCGACGTGTGCACGCGGCGAGCTACCTTGACGATCGTCGGCAATCGCGAGCGATCGCTTGGAAGGGGACCGAAACGCTCGGTTTTCATCGTTCCTTCTTTCGATCTCAGTACGAACGACGACACTATAGAGACGCCATCGTCGTATCATCGGCACACGGGCAGCAAACATGAAACACTGTACGCAACGCGGTCACCGAATGATCGCGACTGTCATCCTCGTTGCATTAATCGCGTTCGCCGCGATACCGATCGTCCGCGGATCGACCCAGGAAACCAAAACCTTCATACTGTTCGATCGCAGAGTGGAAACCGGATCCTTCATCAATTTACCGCTGCGCTGCCCGCCGAACACCCTCAGAGTTGGAAATCGATGTCGCGTTACTTTTTAGGTAAGCCGCTTGAGTGACCGCATTCTTATTTATTTCATTTTTTTTATTACCGTAAATTAAAAAAAAACATTAATTGAATCCCACGAAGTTACACGAATTCACGTCGAACATTGAATTTCATGAAAATTTCACGAACCTGGAAAATATTTGATATGTTAAAGCAGAAACAAAAGACAGACCTACATACATAAACACATGCATACATATGTGATGGGTGGATAGATTTGTTTGTTCCGTGTTCTGAGGCCCAAGCCCCTTAAGAATACCGTGCATCATAAAATATTAAAAATATTAAAAATATTAAAAATATTAAATATATTAAAAATATTAAAAATATTAAAAATATTAAAAATATTAAATATATTTAATATATTTAAAATATTTAATATATTTAAAATATTTAATATATTTAAAATATTTAATATATTTAAAATCTTTAAAATATTTAAAGAGATAATTACAGACAATAAATTATAAGCGTGTTTAATCTACCGACGATTGAAGACGAGACGAGCGTCGCGTTTGGCCTCGTTGTTTGACATCGTACTCGAAGACGCGGATACGAAGACACTCCGCTTAATCGCCGAAGACGTTCGATTGGCAGATCGTATCGGTAATTTTTATTATCTGTGTACTGATATCGGGATTCGGTATCGGGCGACGATTACATCCGGCGATAAAGCGATTGTTCCCGAAGCGCAAATACAATCGCGATCGGCCCGACCGGCGCCGGGGGAACCGCCGGGCCGCCGAGACGCGAACAGTGTGAAAGACAGCGCGCTTTAAGCGTGACACAGACGTTACGGAGAGTGAGCAGGGAAACTCCCTCGTTCAACATCGGCTACGGGCCATATATATACATTACGTATATATATGTACATATATAGGGAATGTATTCCAAGCGTACAGGGAAGTTTCGGGATTCTGGAAGGCCATTCGCTCGTAAATTCCCACCGAATTGTCATTCCCCGTGAGCGTCGCGAGACCGTACGTACTTCCGCGCCCGAACGTACCTACGTGTCACCGTTTAAGCCGGTGCGTGAGTCGAATCGATCACGCACACTGATATATCCTTCCCCTCCCTACCTCGCTTCACCCCCCGAAGGCATTATCGTATTACGCGACGCTTGATTTATGTTTCAGTGATACCAGGGAGAAGGATCTGCAGCTAATACTGCTATTCCCATTAGCTTTTGGCTTATTGTGCTTTATCGTTACCAATGCTGTTTTCGGACCCGATTCTGGACGGTATTAGTGGCATTTTTTTTTGCGAATGTACGCGCGCTCCGTACGTTCAATTATTTAATCCGCCATTTTTTCAACTACTGGGAAACATGGGAACTGTAAGGGGTGGGGGGGGGGGGGCGAACCGGATTATTGTGACTTTTTTTTGCTTCCTCATATAGGAAGCTTTGTTTTTGGGGATTATCTGTGGCCGAGGAAAAGGATGGGTCCCGAACAGATTTTGCTGTTTTTATTGTAGCAATGTTTTATATTAATTTTCATACTTCATATTAATTTTGATGTATCATATTCGATGATACTTTATTGGCTGATGAAGGGCTTAGGTCGATGGCTAATTGGCAATATGTTCAGAAAATGTTACCGTCCGGAATATTGGAAATAAATGATCTATTACTATTACTCCTGATACTTTTTTTTCACTCGGTGGGAAAACGGCGGTTTTGCGCAAAAACCCATTTTCACACTTTGCGAAATAAAATTTTGTACGAAAAACATTTTCATAACTCGTGTGATTTGAACAGAAAAAAATTTTTGCACTAGTATCGTAATATAATATTGCGGTACTAGTTCGAAAAAGCGGTCTTTCGACGAAGGTTGTGAAGTTAGCCACACGAGCCGAAGGCAAGTGTTGCCTAGTTCAAACCGCCATCAGGAAACCCCTTTTTTCATACAAGTATCGCGTACTACTTTATTACACTTGGTGCGAAAAATGGCAGTAAACTCCCATTGGCGCACCTCGTGAAATGACATTTTGTGCGTTACTCGTGAGAAAAACTTTTTGTAACTCCCGTGATTGCAACACTCGCCTTCGGTTCGTTACCGCAAACTCACACTCGTCAGAAAAAGTTTTATCGCACTAGTATCGTAAATTACTATTCAGTAACAAGTGCACAAAAACTCCCACACTTTATGAGTGCGGCGTGTCGAAAGCGTGCGAAAAAGTAGCTGGAGTATTAAAAAAATGTAACCAGTGTGATCCGCGCATGCGCAGTATCTTTCTCGCCCGCCGTTCTAAAAAGCGCCACTTTCGCACCTCGTTACATTCACGAAAAGTGAGACTTTTTGTATGTGTTATAAAGAAAACATTACACAACATAATAATTGTAAAAAACAGTATTATGGTCCCTTTCGTCCTGGGTCATTCTTGCGTCTGCCTTGCCTGCGATATGAGCATTGTGGGACGCATAATAGACATTCACCCACCCGCCACGCTCGAACAGTTTGCAAATAGTTTTTAGTTTTTTCTTTTACGTCCCGACCGTAAGCGCCCAGTTTATAGTTCTTATCGTATCCCACAATATGCTTCCATAAAAATGGCGAAACATCCCATAAACCGAGCGTACGAAGAATCCTCACGGTTATACTCGACGATAGGTGCATTGTGCTCGATCGATTCGGAGGTGGATATTGTGTAATCGTATCGAGTCTTCTTCCCCCTGTTCCGTTCGCCATTCTCACGCTCATCTTCTCATCTTCTCGCCGGTCGGTTGCGTAACAGGCGAGGACCGCTTCGAGCCGGATCCTTCGCGGCCACATTTCCAGATTTTTAAGTAATCGTTGATTTTTTTTTTTATAGAACAAAAAACAACGATTATTTAAAAATCTGAAAAAATTCATACGTATTCAGAAAAATAAACGAATCATTTTCATAAAAACAAAGTTTTGTTGCCGGGTAATTTGTTAACCAATTATTTTTTTGATGAATTTGTTAATAACATTTTGCAATTATTATTATTATGCAAAATTAATCTTCTCAGTAACTTTAGGATACATGATTTTTCTCAGATTTTTACACCATCAAGAAATACTTGCAATTTTCTCTTATTGTTGTCGAACTTATGCGAAGTCAGCGCGCAGCGAAACTCCCTCCTTAATCATTCAATTAAACGGTATGACCGTGACTGCCTGAAAGTCCTCGCGGTCGCTCTTCGAATCGCCGATTATCATTCTTGAGAGTTTAACGCTTTTCGATCGAACAAGTTCGAACCGCCTCGCACCGGTTTCTTCGCCCTCCGAGGGAAAACGTTTCCGGCCGCTGGATCGCCGATGTGCATGCGCGTCCACCGCGCCCGTCGATCATATTCAATTTATGGCGATGCCTCCCCGGCTTGAACAACCTCTCGCTCCTACAATGTGAATCCCTCAACGTTCGCTGGGTGTTTGTAAACACGCAGATGCGCTCACATGCACCCCGATGCTGGCTCACTCGACTGGACGGGGTTCATAAAAAATATTACGTCTGGACAGATTCTCGCGGCAGTTTAATCCGCTGGGAGGTTTTACGCCACCGTAAAAGGTTGTGAATTTTTTGTTTGTTTTTGAAACGCTCTTAAAATGAAACATTCACACTTAAAAAAAAAAAAATTCATTTGCTTTTATTAAATTGTAACAATGCGGATATATTCCTGACGCTAACGAGAGGGACCGGAATTTTCAAATTTTATTTTTTTTCGAAACGGTTTTACAATGAATCTTTCACAGGAGATATAAAACGTTGCGAAATTTTTTCATTTTTTTACACCGTTTTGCAATGAAACATTCACGTTTCTTAAAAACATGTTTTCATTCATTTAATTAAATTATAATAACGTAGATATATTCCAGACGTAAACGAGATATAAAACGTGCATTTTTTCATATTTTTTTAAAACAGTTTTGCAATTAAATATTCACATTCTTAAAAACACATTCGTATTAATTTTGTTGAATTATAATAACGTATACATAATCCAGCCTGTGTTTCTTTTGTTTCTGGATCTGACCGACGGTTTTGAAAAGATTCCAAAAATATGTTCGGCTTTCCACCAAGAGACCAGAACTTTCAGATTTTTTTTTTCAAACTAAATATAAATTTTTCCGAATAAAAAAAAAACTTGCCTGTAGGATTTTGAGAAATGAGGTCTCTACGAGCCCCGCCGGTTTGACGAGGGAAAAAGGGTTGAAGCGCTGTTTGATGTAGAATGACGTTAATCCTACGAAGTTTGATAGTCGTGCGATTAATATTTAGCGACCAAGATCCGTCAGTTGCCCAGTTATATAGTTCGAGTCCTTCGAAGTTGCGAGCCATGTGGAGTTTCGAACCCGCTAAAGAAGACATATTCATTGATCCCCCCCTTCCAATCTAAATCGTACGCCTCGCATAACGTTATCAGCTCCACATTGTGCGGGGTTTCAGATTACCATAACGGATAAGGCTCCTCGACAATAATGAATTAATGATACACCTCAAGTGTTTCATTTACTCGAACGTCCGGCCGACAATTTCCCATGAACGTACCGTATTTATACTCCCACCCGATTCGATTCCCGTTCATAACCGACCCTCGATTATTAATCAAATTTCGCCTCGGCAATGACCGGTACTTCGAGCTCCATTCACACAGAATCTCAATTCGCGACTGCGGAATGAAATCTTGTCGATATAACATCGCTTATTCCGGCGCTGATAAATCGAAGTCTATACTCGGCTATCGGTAAAAAAATAGCAAAAAAACTGCGGAAAAAAAAATCTATTCATCCGAAGAAGGCAAACTTTTCGAAGAATGAGAATTTTCTCCGCCCAAACTAAAAAGAGAAGAAAAAAAAAGTAAGGAAAAGGAATAAAAGCGGTGAAAAGGAGAGTGAAAGTACGAGCAACTGGTATGAATGAAAATCACGCGCTAAGGGTTGCGTAGCGTACGAGCCAGGTGGGTGACGGGGGAGGGGGACGGGGAAGGGAGTAATACGACTCGCGACCGATATCTCGAAAATTATGCGGGAACAACGGTTCATTAGCATAATCTAAACGCAAAGGACACCGTATAAATTCTGTTTATCGACCGGGGGAGTGTCTTATCGTAGCTGCGATGCGGTTCTCTCTGTATACACACAAGCCCCGTTTATACGTGTATATGCCTACACATGTATGTATGGGGCATTCCACGTCAAATCAGTTCGTCGCCGGTTGATTTCGTTTATTTTATTAGTATGGTGTTGTTACCGACCTATGAGGGTCTCGGAATGTCTTTCGCATTTTTTTACCACCATTGACATTTTTAAATCCTCGAAAAATCAATTCCGAAGTCGCTTTTTTAGAAAGTCTGAAAAAATTCGCACCGATTGTATGATTTAAAATATGATTTTTAAGCACTAGACGATAATTGGATCTCAATATTTACTATTTTTCTTGCAAGATTTAAGGTTCTTTGGAAAAATTGAAGTCCATTGATATTTGAGGAAGTTATGACCGAAAAACTCCCCTAAAATAGTAAATATTGAGATCCCATTACCGCGAGGTGCTTAAAAATAATATATTAAGTCATAGAATCAGTGTGATTTTTTTCAGAAGATTTAAAACGGTCTTTTCGTAATTGGTTTTTCGAGGATTTAGAAATTTCACTCATCTAAAAAAATCCAATAAAAATCCGGAGACCCTTATGGATCTGTAGCAACAGCATACTAAAAAAAAGTTTCCTCTACGAGGAAGCAAAATGAAGAAAATCGACAGGGGTGAATGACATCGGCTGGCGATTTGACGTAGAGCGGCCCATATACACACATACGTATATTTGACCCGTACGGTGGGATTATTTAGCGCGCGTTGGTAAAGATGCGTATCGGCGAGCGAGTGGCCTCGGGCTATCATTAAATTTCACCTCTTTGGTTACCCACACACACACACACACAGTGGATTTGCCCAGCTGGCCCCCCCCCCCCACAATGTACCTAAAACCCAGCCACGAGCGCGTACGTCGTATCTCTCTGTCCAATGTCCATGCAAGCTCTCGGGAATATATTATCGTATATTCATGGGTTTATACGGACACGAGACTCGAGGTAGACGTTTTCTTCGAGCTTTTTCCCGAACTTCCCGGAGGCGTCTGTCGCGGTCGAGAAGCATCTTGTTCGGTACAGCGTCCGTAAAAAGAATAAAAATAAAAGAATTGCCAAAGAAACACCATCTCCGGATAGTCCGAAGGACAGGATGGATTGTTTCTCGTTACAAATAGCCATTATTTCACTGAAGTTTCGGTCTTCTTTAAATTGGCCCGCCGATTATTCAGGAACAAGTCTTCGATTATCGGCTGTAAAAAAAAAAAAAAGGAAAGGCTCGACATTGCGAAGGTTTCCCTCGGTGTAGAACACAATTGGATTGCGAAGCGGCGACAACGGGCAGGGAGCGTGGGATGGAAAATCGACGGAAATTGGTAATGCCGATTTCTTGTTAGAAAAAGCTCTCGATGGCGTTTTAGTTCCGTTCTATTTGTATTTCGCGATTAGACTCGGATTAAAATGATCGAAAATATTGGGCTTACAAAATGTTTCGGCTACTGGTCTGCCGCCGTCGATCGTGTCACTATAGCAATATGGCAACCCTATGAGTTCGGAATTACTGGTTTATTGGCTGCGTCAAGCCACCAGGTTAAATCGGTAGCCCGCAAGCATGTTGTAACGAATACAGAGATGAGGATTGACTGAGACATGGATGACCGGAACAGCTCGGTATGACAAGTGACGGACGTACAGATTATCGATTGACCACATGACGAGAGTCTTCACCGGATTTTCAGGGAGAACAGACGTTTGACAGTTCACGCTCGATGTATTTTGCTGCACCGATAAAAAGGTTTGGCAATATCAACTAAACTGTGGTTGCGGGTGGCGAAAAAAATATTTGGATCGATTGAGAGAAATATTTAGTTAATTGAACAAATATTTAGTCGTGTGACCGAATATTTACTTGAATTGACTGTTCTGTTGTTGATTGTGAAAAACATTTTGTTTAATCCACCGAACATTTTCCTTCGCCACCCGCAACCGCAGCTTAGTTGATATCACCAAATATTTTTATCGGTGTGCGATTGCACTCAACAATATCCGCCCCAAAACCAAACACGCGCTATATTTAGTCCATGAGAACGTAACAATCCATAAACCCGTCAAATTTATCCACGAATCAACAATGTACAAATTTATCATCTATCATAAAATTGTAATGACAGGACGGCTTGTTTCTCGTTACAAATAGCCATTATCTCGCGCCACTGAAGTTCCAGAGTTTTTTTTAAATTGGACCGCCGATTATACGAAGAAGTCTTCAATTATGGGCAGAAAAAAAAAAAAAAAAAAAAAGAAAAAATAACTCTGGATTGCGAAGGATTCTCTCGGCGTAGGGGGGGAGGAGGGAGGGGGGTTGGAAAATCGATGGAAATTGGTAATGCCTACGTGGATAACAAGTAATAACCGGTAAGCTACGTGGGGTATCTCACTCGTAAAGTCTGTCCCTCTCCTTCACTTCATCCCTCCGCGCTATCGGATACAGAGATCTAATTGGAGTTGGCTGGTAAGTTGGAGCGGCGTGGCGCAAGCCAAACTTCAAAGAGGAAGGAAGGAAGGCAGGCAGGCAGACAGGCGGAGAAGAGGAGCAGGCGGCCGGAGCCTCGACGTGCTGAGACCTGGGCGAACCAGCGGCGTGTGCGGCATAAAAGGCCTCGTGGGAAATCCGGGCCTGGGCATCGTTAATTGGCATGGGTATAGCTACGGTTCGGGAAGGGGGCGACAGAACGAAAGAGCAACGGGGAGACGTATATCCCAGGAGGAGGGACCGGGGAAGGTGCGCGCACACAAACGCACATCCACACACAGAGATATTTTACCTCGGAGTCGGTAGGAAAGGCAAAGTATAACGAAGATAGGAAATGTCGAAGGTAGAAGAGGCGCGTTGGCTAATTCTGCAACCCTCTCGAATCGGCGAAAAAGTGACTAGCGAAAGGGGGGGGGGGCGAAATGATCCCCTGGATGGCGTGGCTCTTGACGAGAAATAGGCCTACTTGTGGGTTAGTTCTTAGGGTTTTGGTCCGCAGAGCCGTGATTGAGGTTGTTCGTTAATCGGGGTGCTGCGATGTACGCCGGTAAGTGGGGACTCTGGTGTCGAGCTGGGGCGTCGAAGGAACAGTAGTCAATGTTTATGGACGGTGGAAATTTTAGCTTGGAGTTGGTGAGAAAGGGTGAGGGAGGTTGCATTGAAAAAAAAAATTCGCTTGCGGGCTGTCGATGAAAAAAATGTTTGTTTCAATTCTTCTTTCAATTCTTATAATTTCATATGATATTGAAACAACGACAGCAAGATTGTCAAGATGACATGTTATCGTTTCAATCCGGTATGAAATTGTACGAATTCAGAGTAGAATTGAAACAACGTTTTTACTTCATTGGCAACCCGCAAGCAAATTTTACTTAATTCAATGATATTTTTTTTCTGTGTGGAGAAAGCATCGATGGAAGAAAAAGGGTATTGAGATGATAAGAGCGAAATTGGTTGTATGAATACAATTCTAATTTTGTTTAAATCTTATAAACTATGCGTAGATAATCGTGTCTAGAGATTCAAGCAAGGTTAGTGGCTGTTTAGATTAAATCGATAAATGCAGCGTCCAAAGATTCAGCATGGTTTCTCGGTGGAAAAATGTCACGATGACGTTTTGGGGCTGTTTCATTTGTTTTCCGTGATTGGATGTATATGGGAATGATGACGCTAATATAATCCGGAGATTTTAAGGATTGAAAGGATAGTCGAAAATATCGGATGTACAGGAATGTTTCAATGATAATCCTTTAATCGATATCGGCTATTAGTGTACCAGCGGTGGTCTCATTCTATAACAGTATGGGAACACTGTGAATTCGAGATCACTGGTTTATTGGCTGTACCAAGCCATTGAGTTAAATCTGTAGCCCTCCAGCTTATTCCGCATTCATGGAAAAATCAATAATTTTATAATTTATTATCTATCGTCAGAATGTAGTAAAGACCGTTCTGTTTAAATTTATATTTTGTAATAATATTGTATTAATATTCAACAATTCCCAAAGAATCGGAGTTGTACTGTATTGTTAATAAACTCACTACTACTGATAAAGTATCATTTTACATGTACATGACAGCTCCTACGTGGAACTGTCATGTACATGTAAAATGATACTTTATCAGTAGTAGTGAGTTTATTAACAATATAGTACAACCCCGATTAACCGCGGTCGGATTAACCGTGCGTCTTTCGAGGTTTTTTTATGCGCGGATAACCAAAGTCACCGAGTACTTAAAAAAAGACCAGCTTACGTATTATGCTTGAAAAAATCTAAAGCTTAACATTCTAGTTCACACTGTTTAACAATTAAATGCAAGATGTACCAAATGTCATGTCATTGTAACTAATCAAATAAAGTTGTATCATTAGCCATTATTGACTTAGATACTTTCGCTGCCTAGTTTAGCCTAGACTCTTCGGTCTCGCGCGTCCCGGTTAATCGGTTAATCTACTGTATAACATGTAACAGTTTTTTTTATACCTAACAAACTTATCACCTACATTGCATATTGGCAATTGGCCATCGACCGCATACCCAGAAAAATATTTTATTTGGCGGCTACGGTTTATTTGATTTAAGTAAAATATTTATTTGATTTACATAAATATTTATTTACATTAAGTAAATAGTTATTTAAACCAAATAAATATTTTGCTTAAACCAAATAAACGGTGGCCGTCAAATAATTCTTTCTTCTGTGTGCAGTCCTTCAGCCACTTACTTTGCCCCATTACAATTTTTTCAAAATTTAAATATGGATGTTTCGAAATTTTCGTAATACGATTCTGATTTAACTAGCTAATGCGCAGCCTTAACTGATTCCGCAACCCTCTCGAGTCTTTGAAAAAGCGACTAGGGTGGGAGGAAGCAGAAACTAGGGAAATCGTCTCCGGGAAGATGTACAGTGGCACTTGAGGAGAAATTGGGCCACTTCTCGGTTACGTTCTTGGGTTTTTGGTCCGTGTAACCTCTGATTGTGGTTATTCGTTAATCGGGGCGTTGAGCGATATGCCGGGGAAACGGAGCTTCGAATGTCGACCGGAGGCGTCCGGGAAGGAGTAGTCAATGTTTATGGACGGCGCGGAGTTAATGCGCGGGATGAGATTTTTTTCTTCTTTTCTTCGTTGGTACAGGAGGGAAAACACGTTTTCTCCGATATGCGTGCTGCTTTCTTTTCCCCCTCGACGGTACGTACAGCCTTGGGTAAACCTTCTCTCTAACGTCGCAATTTGTTCCCTATTCGGGAAAACATTTAATCAAGGCAACGGAAGTGAAATAAAAAAAAAATAAAATAAAGGAAGACGAGCTCGGCAGCGAAGATTTGTATTGCGAAAGTCGCTCTTCGTGAATGGCTCGGAGGGAAGCATTGTTGATTTTTATTCGAGTCTTCCGCTCCTGCTTTTCCATGCGTCTGCGGAGCTGCAGGGGCGGCTGGGGCAAAACGGGACAGCGCGGTATAAAGGCTGTTCAATGGTGCGGAACTACGAATTGACTGTTTGCTGAAAAAAAAACAGAATTCTTGATGATTACTCCAAGGATTGGAGAAAGAAAAATGCCAGTTCGAGGCAAAAGGCAGTACTTCATAATCTCACCCTCATCACGGGAACTGAATTCATTTGTAGTTCGACCCAATTTTTACAGGGTAGAGGCAAAACAGTGAATAGGGCAAATATATTATTTATGTATGTACTTATTCATCCACTGATAAAAAAGTGCAGTTGAATCAACTAAACATTCGGGCAGGGACGTTCAAATAAATATTTCGTCGGTCGGACAAAATATTTTAACTCATCAAAAATATTTTGGTGAAATCGTCGAGAAAATTGTTGAATTAAGCAATTTTTATTTCTTTGAAATAACACAATATTTATTTGAACGTCCCTGCCCGAATGTTTAGTTGAGTGAAACATTTTTTTTTTATCAGTGTCGTACTGGAAGAACCCTTCTACCAAAATAGTCGTGAATCAGTCATATAAAGAAATTCGTGTGTAAAAAGAATGACCTAAACAAGAAAAAGGAAAACTCTCAATACACGCTTTAGAATTTATGGGTAAATAAAAAATGAAGAATTGGGTATTTATATCTGGATCTGGAGACGAAATTTGGTAAAATATTAGGAGCGAGAAAAATTCCAGTTCGAGGCAAAATACCGTACTTCATAATCTCACCCTTATCACGGGAACTAAATTTGTTTGTGATTTGACGCAATTTTTACCGGGTAGAATAAAACCAGTGAATCGGGCAAATATATACCCAGAAAAAAATTTATTTGACGACCACCGTTTATTTGGTTTAAGTAAAATATTTATTTGATTGAAATAAATTTTTATTCAAATCAAATCAATATTTTACTTAAACCAAATAAACGGTGGCCGTCAAATAAATTATTTTTCTGGGTGTATTATTTATGTATTTACTCATTCATCGCACTGGAAGAACTCTTCCACGAAAATAGTCGTGAATCAGCAGTACAAAAAATTCGTGAGTGAAACGAATGACCTAAACAAGGAAAAATATCAATAAATTCTGGAGAATATATCGGTAAATAAAAAAATGAAGAGTCCGATATTTAAAATTAGGTAAAAAAATGTTGCTGAAATGCATTTTGCTCCCTCTGCAACAAAAACTGTATTGACTTATTGATTTGTTGATTTATTCATTGTACCTGCAAGACCCTTTTGCAAAAATGGTCTCGAATCACTATCAAAAAAATTCGTTTATAAAAACAATAAAGCAAATAAAAAAACGAATCTCCACACGCTTCGTGCATTGTGTAGGTTTGTTAAACAATTGAGAGTCCGGTATTTATATCTCGATAAGGAACAATGTTTCGGTATCTCGTGTTGCGCGCATTACATCGTGCAACTTCCCTCTCGGCATTGTCGGGATGGATAATGAAAGGGTTAAACACCGTGGGCGGTAACAATGGGAACAGCAGCGGCGTTTGTAACAGCGGTAAAGGCATCTGGCCTTTCGTTTTAGTTCCCTGTTCAATGGCCGGTACACACACATTTCGCCACAAAGGATACGTTCGTACCGCAAGAAACCTTGAGAAATTATTATACATTCGTCACTTCCGCGGTCCCCACGCCCTGACAATTTTACATACCGCTACTGTGAATTCGCCTTCCACGGAAAACAAGTCCGATAAACGTTGCCATACCGCAAAGTGCCTACTGACTTTCTGCAGGACGACGCGGTCTTTACATAAAAAAAACAAAAAAAAATCCACGCCCATCATCACGCAATTAAATGCCGCACGGTCTCTCTCCGACACCGCAGCGCGAGCGTTTCCGTTTCCAACCGCCTGTGAAAAGTGGGAGCGCGAACCACGTTCATGATTGAAAATACCATCGAGATAGCTCATCAGGCGAGCGACGCAATAATAATAAAAAATGAAGTTTTCTACCCTCGAGCCGCGATTAATTCGTTAAATTTGTATGCTAATAAAAACGCCGGCGAGACCCGCCATAAATTGGAGGACGGGGCAAAATGGACTCTGCAATATTTTTCATTGGATAAAAAGCGAAGTCTAGTCCAGTGTGAAAGACACATCCAGAAAAATAATTTATTTGACGGGCGTCCCACAAATAAATATTTAAATCACATAAATATTTATTTGCATTAAATATTGATTGAAAAATTTAATTATTTCTAAATGCGCTTTTCGCGTTTAGAAATACGCTATTGCTGCGTCCACGACTTCACCCAGAAAAATTATTTGGTTTAAGTAAATTATTTATTTAATTTACATAAACATTTATTTAATTCAAATACAGATTTCACTTAAAAAAAATAAACGGTGGCCGTCAAATAATTGTTTTCTGGGTGAGTAGCACTTATAGTTGTAGTTTTCCTGTAATCAGGTTTTAGTCCTAAGCCGCAGGTTGTTTACCACAATGCACTCACATAAGCATTCAATCTCCGGATATCTAAAAAGGGATTCTTTTCCGTAAATGAAATTACATAAATAAATGAAATGAACATTTATTCATCCCCGATATTTATTTATTTCCGGGTCGCCTTTTTTTCTGGGTGCCGGTCCATCTTGCCCCGCGGTTTGGTTTTACCCCCATCCGGCCATGCGTCCACGTACACGCGGCCCCAGTGAGCCATCGCGGCGGGTGAGGTGCTAATGGGAAAAGGAAGGGCGAAGCTTCGGTCAACTCGGTCTCGGCCGGTACACGTGTGCGATGTGTGACCTATACCTATTAACCAGTGGGGTATAACGAGGGACATAGTTCCTCGCTCGCTCGTACTCTCGTTCTCTCCCCCCTGCCCCAACCCAAACCCCGTCCCGTTGACCGCAACTCGACCGAGCACCTCCGCCAGGATGACGTAGAGTGGTCGCCAGCACATTTCTCGTTTCCGCGTTCGGAGCGACCCACCTACCGGAAATGTTACTTCTCGCCATTATCGTTCCTCGCTTAGCGGTTTACTCGATAACGTTGCGCTTTCCCTCGTCCAGAAACAGAAACTCCCGAGAGGTTTAAGCGTCAGTTATCGAACGGCTCGCGAGCTTAATCGTCGATCCGGAGCGCGTACGACATCATCTCATTGCGTGCGACATCGCCACTAGCCGAATTCCTGCCGAGCGAAAGAGTCGTTAAGGACGAAACTGTTCACCGTCTGGGAAGATCGCCAAGATGACGACCTCTTCGAGGATCATCTTTCTCATCCTGCTCCTCATCGTCGGGCTGACTTCGATCTCGGAGTCAGTGCCGCTGAAATTCCCGTCGAGAAGTCGCCCTCAGGAGATGTATCGCTGTCCGAGAGGCTACCGACCCGTGCATAACGGGGGTTGCAGACGGATCCTCTACCTTCAGGACTCTAACAACAGGCCTCGGCAGGTGAGAAACTCAAATGAGGAGCGCGTACTATCATTCGCTTGACCGCACACCTCGGATCGCTGTTAGGGATGGGAGCGGGGATAAAGTGTTGGCTTGGATGTCTGGATAGGTGAGATATAGGCGAGGATATAGGTGAGGACATAGGTGAGGACATAGATGAGGACATAGGTGAGCCTATAGGTGAGCCCATAGGTGAGGCCATAGGTGAGGACATAGGTGAGGATATTGGTTAGGATGTAGGTGACGACATAGGTGAGGATATAGGTGAGGGTATAGGTGAGGATTTAGGTGAGGATTTAGGTGAGGATTTAGGTGATGATATAGGTGAGGATTTAGGTGATGATGTAGGTGAGGATGTAGGTGACGACATAGGTGACGGCATAGGTGAGGATATAGGTGAGGATATAGGTGAGGATATAGGTGAGGATATAAGTGAGGACATGGGTGAGGACATACATGGGTGAGGATATGGGTGAGGATATGGGTGAGGATATGGGTGAGGATATGGGTGAGGATATGGGTGAGGATATGGGTGAGGATATGGG
>JAPYZD010000210.1:0-65466 GCA_030522725.1 Ichneumoninae sp. B BG-2022a | reverse complement strand
TCTCAGTACCTTTAGTATACATGATTTTTTTCAGATTTTTACACCATCAAGAAGTACTTGCAATTTTCTCTTGTTGTCGAACTTATGCGAAGTCAGCGCGCAGCGAGACTCCCTTCTTAAAATAGCCTGTAGATCCGATTCTTTCCGCGGGATAGATTTTCTCCATTTTGCTAGCAAAAGAACGCTTATCAGATCGACTTTGTCTCAAAACTAAACTCTGAACTGAGAGCACACTAGAATATAAGAATGCCTATTTCCGTGGATACAAGTTGAATGTTTCTGAATTTTGCCGACCAGAGCAGAACTGCATTCAAGAACACACCCCACATATACAAGTAGCTAAAACAGGCGTTCGTATATTCTAGTCTGCTTTCAGCTCAGAGTTTAGTTTCGAGATACAGTCGCTCTGATAAGCTTTATTTTCTTATCAAAATGGAAGAAATGTGTTCCGGAAAAGAATCGGATGTACTATTGGCAATTTTAAAACCCACTAACAGTGTGCAGCCATAAATAAAAGAACACATAGCTGAGTCAACCTGCATTCAAGAAAGCAGCCTTTAATTTCGACACAAACCTGCTCTGATAAGCGTTCTTATGTTATCAGAACAAACGAAATATATTCCGTGCAAAGAATCGGATGTACCATTGGCAATTTAGAAAAACCCACTAGCAGTAAACATGGCATAAATTAAAGAAAGCATAAGTGAACAGATCTGCATTCAAGAACGCCGCAACATTCGAAACGTTAAAGTCGCTCCGATAAGCATTATTTTTGTTATCAAAATGAACGAAATGCATCTCGCGGACAGAATTCGATGTACCGTAGGCAATGAAAAACCTCAAAAGCAGTGGACAATCGCTAACAAAAGAACGCATAGCTGAGCAGATCCGCATTCGCGAATGCACCCTTTAAATTTGACACAAACCTACCCTGATAAGCGTTCTTTTCTTATCAGAACGAACGAAATGTACCACGCGTAAAGAATCTCATGTACCGTCGGCAATTTGAAGAACCTACTAGCAGTGAACAGTTTCACAAATAGGGAAGAGCGGGGCAAAATGGGACAGTGGGGCAAAACGGGATTTTGGGACAAAATGCAATTTTCCATTAACTGTTCGATGCCTGCGGTGGTGTTGAGTCGGGCAAAACGGAGTTGAAAATCCGGATATACCGTTAGGACAAAATGGGGCATTAAAAAATTATTGGAAAATTGAGTTTTGCCCCCACTGTCCCGTTTTGCCCCACTGTCCCATTTTGTCCCGCTCTCTCCTAAAACAGCGCATAGCTGAGCAAATCTGCGTTCCAGAACGCCGTAACATTCGAAAAGTTATAACCATCGTTATAACCATCGACGAAAGGATCCTTTGAGACAGGAGTTTGCACGCGGCACTTTCGATGTACCCGCGCCTGCGCTGGAGATTTTCGCACGGCACTATAGCTTATCCGTGCACGAACAGCTGCCGCCGAGCAGTTACCCAGGTCGCAAAAAGATATCTGATATGAAAAAAAACATTATCTAAATATGTTACATATGTTCGTCCGAATGGTAACTATAAGATATCCTACGTCCAAAAGTTAAGTTTTCGGATCAGTGGTCACTGTCGAATACTGCCCAGACGGACATATACGAATCATTTAGACATCACTTTTTGATAACAAATTTCTTGTGCCACCTCGGTATCAAAGAAAACTGTTCGAGCGTCCTTTCGCGAATGCCGCAACGTTCGAAACGTCATAATGTCGACAAAGGGATGCTTTGAGATAAGAGTTTGCACACGGCACATGTTATGAGTTTGCACACGACACTCGATATGTTCCCGCGCCTGCGCCCCAATTTTGCGCACGGCACTAGTTCCGCGATGTAGAGCAAGGAATTCCACCGTTCGAAAAATCGAATGGCAATTTTTGAATGAGAAAAAAATGGGTTTGCTAACTGGCGAAACCTCGAGGGCGTCTAACTCGCCTCTGAGTGAAGAAAAACGCAAAGGCGATCGTCGTTTCGAGCGGCACAATAGAGCGCCGTGTGGAAGAAGGCAAGAATTGGTAACGTGTGCAAGACATGCGTGCCAAGTGCAAACTCTACGACACCGATCGCCAACCTACCGCGCCCGCTGAGTCAAGCGCAGACGATTGCAGGACGAGACCACAGAGGGATACGAGGCTACTCGACGTCGAGAATATTCGAGAAAGATTATTTTGCTCGGTCGACAAAAATGGTTTGGAGGTCTCTGACGTTGAAGACCGACTCCCAGTCGAGAACTGGCAAGCATGATGTTGAAGACCGACCGAAGTCGGGAAGTGGTAAGCATACGTCGGTTATTGTATTACGGTTTACGAGTAAGAGGGCTCGAACTCGAATCGCAAGTGACGCGACGATCGGTCGATTTTCAGAGGACGGTAAATCGACGAGCATTACGAAGAAGAATTGCAAATGCGGAGAACGTTGCAAGCGATGCAGCGATCGGTGCAGGTGCGGCACGAGGAGAGTCTACATTCGACCACCGATGTTCAATTATTTCACGGATATGATGCACTGAGCGGCGAAGATCGACGAAAACGACAATGCGGGATGATCGTCGTCTTGCTGCCGTGGCCGGAAGCGCATTGCGTTCCGAACGGATCCTCGTGACCAACGATGCCGAAGCGCTATAGTTCGATAACTATGCGTGCAGATTTTGTACCTACTGACTGTTGATTAATAAATTATTCGATGATGCAATCGTTCTATACATAGCTTACCTTCAACAGCCACGTGAGAACCGACTCCCGATAGGGAACGAAACCCCGCTTCCTATTGTTCGTACTCTCGGCGAGGGAGGCGATCACTTTTCCCAGAATCAGCAGCGACTTGTTGATCGAAACTCCTTCCTGCAATACGAAAAATAAATGCGTTAGTCTAGTGAAGATACCAGATGAAATTCTACATTATAAAATAAATGAAAATAAATAAAAATAAAAAATAAAAATAAATAAAAATAAATAAAAATAAATAAAAATAAATAAAAATAAATAAAAATAAATAAAAATAAATAAAAATAAATAAAAATAAATAAAAACCGTTTTCAGGAAAAGCAATTTTTCGAATGACCTTGAAGATATCTGCATGGGAAAATTTCATAAAGATACGACGCTTGTGTTTTCCATCGCACAAACTCCGCTCAGGGTAGTTCACTCGGAGAATAAAATTTTACAAACGAACAATTTTTTTCTTCTTTTCGAAAGCCGTGTATTGATGACTTGGACAAAGATTAAATTTGATGTCATGCAGATATCTTCAAGGTAATTTTTTCTGAATATCAAAGTCTATTGTTTTATTCATGCCGTTGTTGGCTGTTGCACGCGTGCGAAGCTGGATGCTTTTCACTAGGGACTTTGGCCACAAACAAGAAAATAAGAGTTTCTATATATAAATATTTTAAAAATAAATGTTGGGATGCAACTCACCCGCAATCGATCTCCGCTCGCGCAAGTCTGGCTAAGTCTCTCGCTGCCCGCGAGATCGACGAGATTGATTCTGCTTCGGCGACTGGGCTCGAGAGCTTTTCTCTCGCCGGGTCCGTCCTTCCGAGTTTGCGTCAAAACTACGCTGAAAATGCTGTGCGATCTCGAGCTCTTCTCGTTCATCCCCGTCGCGGCTGTAACTCTCTGGGAATTGCCGACTTGCAGCCAGGCCTGAAGATCCTCGTAACTCTTGACGCTGTGCTGGCTGAGATCGACGACGTACGGACCGAAGACCGGATGCTCGCGCACTTTGAGCGGCGCTCTCTTCGTCCCGGACGATGAATTACTCGCCAGGAGATCGTGAATCTTCTCGTTGTAAATCTCGAAGTAGCTTATTTCGACGTTCGTCGACGTATCGCGATTCATCGCCGAGCTTGAAAATATTTCGTGACAAAATCTCGGTATTATGCCGGCCTCGGAACTGAGCTCGTTGGGACCGGTCTGAGAGCAGTCCATCCCCATCATGCTGTGACTCTTGCCCGAGCCCGTTTGCCCGTACGCCAACAGGCAAACGTTGTAGCCCTCGAAGGCATTGTGCACCAAGGGCAACACCATGGTGCGAAAAACTACCTCCTGGTCCGCGTGACCCGGCGCACGCGGATTCGAATGAGATACGAAACAGTGGTCGTAAATGAACGTGTGCTGGGACGATTCGCACGCTACCGATATGTTCTGGCCGCTCACCTCGACTATCATCCCGATCTTCGGATCGTTCAGTTCTCTGCGAAGAAAAGATAAATAAATACATTGTCATTCATTTTATACATTTGTAGTAACTTTGAAATTACCCATTCAATTTTCGATTACAAAGATACGACGATAATAATTTTTTTTCTTCTATTTTTACTCGAGCTGAACTCATGGCACATTTACATCTCTACCACTCACAACTGTATCAGATGAAAACTCTACCAGAAATCATCTTTATCATATTAGATCTCTATCGTATTAGAACTGTACCAAAATCTCTACCAGAAAGTTAAAGAAACTCTACCAAACTTGAAATAAAACTCTACCCTAATTGCAATGAAACTCTCCTGGAATACAAAGCTAGACGGTAATCTTGTATTCCGGTACACTTTTATTTCAATTAGGGTAGAGTTTTATTTCAAGTCTCGTAGAGTTTTTTTAACTTTCTGGTAGAGCTTTTGCTAGAGTTCTAATATGGTACAGATGTTTTCTGGTAGAGTTGTGAGTGGTAGAGATGTAAATGCGCCAAACTCATCATTACTCACACAGGAAAAACAATCAATCAATTTGATACATTTCATAATAACTCGTAGTACTTTGCAGTCACTTGGATCATTTTGAAATTACCCATTAAATTTCCAACGAGAAAGATATGATGGCAAACGTATTGTTTTTTCTTTAATTTTTACGCAAGCCAAACTCACTTAAAGTTCAGTGGCCTGACTCTGACCCCGACAGTCAGATTGCTGTTCTCCCCTTCACAGACCGTCTGTTCCTCCAGAGCGACAGCGTCCTGCTTGCCCCTGGGAGTTTCCATGTGCACAGCGCTGAAGCACTCTGGAGTGTTCTGAGACAGAACTCTGTCGCTGAAGTATCTCTTCATCGGTGTGGCCGAATTCCCATTGTTCCTCGGGGCGCTTATTCGCCTCGGCGTGCAGAAGTGAGTGACCGGAGTTTTGTCCGAAGCCAAGCAAGGTTTTGACGTGGACTTTGATGGCGTCTTGAGTCGCTCGACGGACACGGATTTCAAGGACGTCGAAGAGTTCTCCTTCTGCAGAGTGCTCACAGACTTCGACCTGATCATGCTGTTCCGAGCGTTTCTATCCTTCGAATATATTCTCCCCTCAACGTCGCAGCATATCTGGGACCAGCTCGACTGACTAGCGCGATTTTTTATCGCTCTCTCCGCCAACAAATCCGGATCGCTCGCGTGATCTCTGTAAAAATAAAAATCTTTCGAGCTAACTCTGTCGACGGTCCAAAAGAAATCAATAAAAAAGAAAAAAAATATCAATCATTCTAGCGAGTCAGTGACAAAGCGGTGTCAAAATACAGTGTCAGTTAAAGAACAAAGTGCAGATTTTTGTATCTCGATGCAGCTTTCCATAAGCTGGAAACTTCCTTCCCGTAAATTGAAATAATAATAATAGTAACAATTAATTTATATCAATAAAATCGAGGATCCTCAAGATTGGTGTCCGTTAAAAATGTGAATCGTGTGTGCGTTCTCGAGGTTGGAACTCACGGTTGTTTAGCGGGAGGTTTGTTCTCTTTGTTGAAGTTTATCGGCGAGCTCGAAAATATAGCGCCGCAAGATCCGTGAACGTTCGAGGCGCGGTGCCTCGTGATCTCCTCCGACATTGCGGCCGAGTGGTCAAGCGACTGTTAGTGTGCACAAAGAGATCATGCATGGAAATGCCAGTTATCCGACCGAGGCTCGTCCGATGCGTCTCCGGGTAGGAGAGCGCGTCGTTGGACGAGTTGGACGATCGAGCGTGTCAGTGCAGGTCAGTGTATGCGATCGGGTGGACAGGCTCGGACAGGCAATTTCTGAAGCTCTTGACAGGTGCGAGAGGCGGTAGCGAATTTGCGTAAACTCGGCGTCCTCCCGACCATAATATACCATACCAGTTGACGCGCGATTCTCGACTGTCGCGTGCGAGCCGCACAGTTCGCGATTGTTCCTTTTTATCCTCGTGCCTCAAAGTAAAAAAAAAAGCTACTGCAGAGTGGATCAGAATCGTTTGTAAGAAAAATTGTCGCACGCGTTCTTCCTCCGAAATGCCTCGCGAATGCTCGTTGAAAAATTACGAATGTTTTGTTTGCATGGCAATGGCGAAGCGCGATTGGTCGAGCGGTCGCGTGGAGGGGATGACTCGGAGGGCGCGATTGGCTCTTCGGGTGAGTACGGGAGAGAGCGGTCTAACCTCACTCGGCGTGTTTGCTGCCACGAGCAAGGTCTGCCTTCCGGCAGTCGGGCCTCTTCTTGCCGTGCTGGCTCTTGCGTGCGCTATCTTTCGTTGATAAGGTCGATAGGCATGTGCCCGCGTCCAGCTGGCCGAAAGTTCGTCTCCGCTTCCATCGAGCTGTGTACAAATTCGTCGCATCCAGACCGAACATCGACGGATCGTTGTCTCGCGAATAACCGAGTGTCCGCAACGAGCCAGTTCCTTCGGACACTGTACAGTAAGGCTTAGGTTAGTGTCGCGCGTCGTATTTTTGTCATTGTTAAACAAACGCTGGTCATGGCGCGAGCGTCTAATGTGGTCGAAAGGAAGACCAAGCTGAAGGAAAACAATAGCTTGCTGGCGAACACTGGATTGCTCGTTAAGCTTGCTATCGGTCTTCTCGTTGTTCTGATATTCCTCGACCAACCGGTGCCGTGCCACACGCACGGCCACAGTCACGACGAACCGCCGAGTTTCAAGTATTCGAAACAAGCCAACGAGGAGTTCGCTAAACACAGCCACGACGATCATCACCACCATCATCACGAGGAGTTTCCCGAGAAACCTGCGTTTTCGCAGGAGCACAGACAGAGCATGATTTTCAAAGCCATGGGCTCGACCCTGCTGATATCGGCCGCGCCGTTCGTCATTCTGTTCTTCGTGCCTCTGGACAACAGCAAAGAGCGACGACCGCTCCTTAAGATTCTACTGAGTTTCGCATCCGGCGGTCTTCTCGGCGACGCTTTTCTGCATCTCATTCCTCACGCGCTTGTTCCGCACACGCACGATTCTTCCGAATCCGGACACGCTCATTCTCACTCCCACGACGGACACGAGTCGCACGATCATGGACACGACATGTCTGTAGGGCTCTCCGTTCTGCTCGGTATAATAACATTTTTGGTGGTCGAGAAAGGCGTGAGACTTATAAAGGGAGACGACGCTCATTCTCACTCGCACTCGCATAGCGTCAAAGAGACCGAAAATCCAGCGAGCGCGAAAAAGGATTCCGGCAAGCGGAAGGACGAAAAGGCCGCGAAAAAAGCCATCGATGGCCCTAAGGGAGACATCAAGATTGCCGGCTATCTGAATCTCGCGGCCGATTTTCTTCACAACTTCACGGACGGTCTCGCGATTGGCGCGAGCTACCTTGCCGGCGAAACCGTCGGTTACATCACCACTATTACTATTCTGTTGCACGAGGTGCCCCACGAAATCGGCGATTTCGCTATTCTCATACAGAGCGGATGTAGCAAGAAACAAGTATGAGGCTTTTTGTAGATGTTGATTATTTTTTTTTTGTTTTTAATACATTGTGTATCCGATTTTTAGGCGATGCTTCTTCAGTTGACGACGGCCGTGGGTGCGTTGTGCGGAACTTACGTGTCGTTACTGGCTGAAGGAATGGGTAAGAAACTGCACATTGGAAAAATATGAAACTCCAATACAGCACGAAATATTTTGAAATCATGTTAGAAATATTTTCAATCTTTCAAATCTTATGAAATATTTCCAAAATGTTTGTACACCATTTCACAAATATTTTTTAGCATTGATAAAGTATTTTCAATGTTTCAAAAAAATATCGACACCTTTCAAAATATTACTGTGCTATGTGGGTTATTTTCTCGAGCTCTGATTTCGACGACGCTAATTCGATTAATTTCAGGCGATCTCGCGACGAGGCGGATTCTTCCCTTCACGGCCGGTGGATTTATCTACATCGCTACCGTATCTGTGATTCCCGAACTTCTGTCCGACACGAAATTCTGGCAATCGGTGATGGAAATAATCGGGCTGCTTCTAGGTGTTTACATGATGGTTCTTATAGCGCAGTACGAATGAAACCGCGAGCGCCGCGTGCCACGCGTTCGACTTATTTGTAAACTTTACTCGCGCCTAACGATCTAAAGATTGCGAGTATCATTCAAGTTAATTTTCGTTTATTTGAAGCGCGGTACGAATGAAGCTGCGAGCGCTGGGTGCCGCGATAGTCTGACTTATTTGTAAACTTTTCTCGCGTGTATCACCCAAGTTAATTTTCGTTTCTACACTCGTAATTCCTTGCAATCGATCCATCAGGATCGCTGCATATAAAATCATGCATGAGATGCGCGATATATTTTTTCTTATCCCTTTTTCACGTATCTTGTATAAACGAATCGAAACATCCTTATTTAGTTCTCGAAGGTCCGAGAGGAAAGTTTTTTTGATATTACTGGCACCTTGTCCAGCTACAACTCTATGTTTTTGTTTCTTATTTTTGTGTGTTTTTTCATGATGATGAAAATGTGTAATTATACTATACATGAAAGCTCCATTTAAATCGCGCAATCTTCGATCCTCGCTCAAACTTGTCGCGAGCTATATTAACGTTACAATTTACAATCGTTAAATAAATACAATTCGGATCTTAGGCTGTGCGCGTAAACAAGAGATAATTTCTGACTATACATGAGTCGACGTTATGTACATATTCAATGAACAATAAACGACTACGAGCTAAGCAAATTGTCGATCGCGGCGAGACATTCCCTCGCCTCTACCACAGTTTCCTCGTCGTTTCTTGTCGTTGCGATTTTCAAGGCCTTCTCGCACGACTTCTTCGCCTCGTCGTAGAGCCCTTTCTTCATGTATATGCTTCCGAGATTCACGTGGATGGAACCGAGGTCGATCATTTCGGGCAAATTTTCTCCTGTCGATTACCGATATTATTATTATTAGTATTATTAGTATTATTTACACAATAACTTTATTCATTGAACAAAGTCATTCATCAATTTACGTTACGAGATCGGAAATTCCCTTGCTCACCGATTTCAGCAGCATTCGTCAGGTAATTGATCGCCCGTTCGTTGTCGCCGGTCAGACAGCATATCGTACCGAGATCGTTCAACAGAACTACCGTTTGCTCGTGCTCTCTTCCATGAACTCTGAGACACAGATGATACGCCTGCTCGAAGCAATTCAAAGCCTGACGGTATTTCGACTGTGTCAGAAGCATTCTAGCGTACCAGTCCAAGCTCATCGCCCACAGAACCAGCACGTCCTCGTTATCGGGGTCCTTAGCCGCCTTTTCCTCGAGATCTTTCAAACAAAACTCGTAACCGATTTCTGCCTTGCTGAAACATCGAAAAAATACAATTATATAAAATTGTCTAAGGTTTTTTTAACTTCATCTTAATCTCTTATCTATTAAAATGATTAAATCTATTATTCCGAACTCTAAATCCGGATTTATTGTACACTGGTGATAAAAGGATAAATCTGTCAAATACATTACAAGTCAAAAGTGCATTAACAGAAACGTCGGCTCATTATCGACTTACAAGTGTGGCAAATAGGCTCGACTTGTCGCGTCTATTTGCTGGTCCAGAAACGTCGTACAACATGCAGCTTGTAATAAGTGTTCTAAGATATGAATGAATAAATGTTTCGCTCTACTCGAAATCATATTCCTAGTCATATTGTGATCTCGCAACAAAGTGTATGAAAAAGATAAGTAATGTAAAATAATGAATTATAATGAATTTTTATAAATTGTATACTGTTACACATGCTACAAGCTATATCTGTGGAATTTTATCGGAACTGTAAAAGATTGAAAATAAAAAAATAGTTAATTAAAAAATAACATATTAAAAAAATAAAAATTCGGAAAATTCATTGCAGAGCCAATACCTAAGATCTCCGGTCTCTTGGTACAGTTTGGCCATCTTAAGGCTCATGTGGATGATTTTTATGTCATCCCTCGGCGTACCCCCGGATATCAACCTCTGCATCACAGATTTGAATAGGGTCTCAGCTTTCTTGTATTCACCAACTTGGAAAGCCAGATTAGCCATGACGTCGTAGACGTAAGTCACTCCGTCGTAGTGCTGAATAGACTGGGCTTGTCTCAGCGCCACATGCAGCATCTGCTCTGCCTTTTTGAATTCCTCCTTCTGCAAAGTATGAAACGATTTATCCAATTTTCAAAAGGTTTTACATAGAACAAAATTAGTACCCGAATGAGGTGGATGGAACAAAATATTTACCCAAAAGAAGTGGATGGACCAAACTTTTTACCTGAATGAGGTGGATGGACCAAACTTTTTACCCGAATACGGTGGATGGACCAAAATGTTTACCCCAATGAGATGGATGGAAAATAATTTTTACCTAAGTGAGGTGGATGGACCAAACTTTTTGCCGGAATGGGTTGGATGGACCGACATTTTTACCCGAATGACATGCATGGACCAAAATGATTACCCGAATGAGGTGGATGGAACAAAATCTTTACCTGAATAAGGTAGACGGACCTCTTTATAGACATTATGAGCTCCGGTATCTTCTCCTCTTCTTTCTCTCCCCAGTTGAACAGACTGAGAAACAATCCGCTGGTAACGAACCATCCATTGGATGGATTACTCGCAGATCTGAATCTTCCATGATTTCCGTACGTTCTCTCAGAATCCACCTGCTGCAAGACTCTAGCGACTCTTAGACTGTTCCCGGCACCGTGTGACCTTCGAATCGCCGGTCCAGCCCACAGACCAACGTATTCTCCCGCCTGTACAAATTTCGACGTCCTCGTGAAAAACCTAACCCAGTTAGCCATCCTTCGTAAAAACCGCCGCTTCGACGCAGTTTGCCTGTTTAACCAATATTAAATCTGAATGTTGCGTGATGACATTCTTATCTCACGTACGTAAAAGTCGTTATATAGAACGTGCGTAAAAGTCGTTATATAGAACGTGCGTAAAAGTCGTACTCAAGACGAGGCTTCTTTGCACGGGAAATTACAAAAAAAACATTGCCTACCGCGAGACAACGTCGAGCTCACGGGCAACCCCTCACTGGCAACCCTCCGCCCAATAACTCCCACGTCCTTGTCTTCGGTAGTTGATACTCGGAGCAACAAATACGCGAAACTGACAGCATCTTCGACGTTCCTGGCGCGTCGGACGATAGCGATATACTAAGCCGCCGCTCCGCGCTTACGTCAGGTGACGAAATGGTTACTTGACGGATGGAGTGGTTTGGAGGTTTATTCAAAAAAAGTAAAAAACCAAAACAGGCCAACCCTTTCCAATTTGTCACTCCGGCATTCGATTCGGGAGCGTGTTTCTCTCGACCGGTGTGGATCGAACAGGGAAATCAGGGCGGGGAGGGGGACATTCGAGTGAAAGTTTTTTCGGCGGCAGATGCTCGTACCTTTGCCCAGGTATGCATACGCTTTCGGATCGGGCGAAAGCGAAATTCCTGAGGGAACGAGAATCAACGTCGGCGCGCATTCCCGCTTTCCTGTGCGCACATGAGATTCAATTCTTCCGTTGAATTTAACGCAGGTAGGTCGTCGGTGCTGCGGTCTCGAGCTTCGCCTGCGCGCTTATACATCTCAAATTCGTTAACGTGTACATCGCAGGCGAGCACGCAACGACACGAAACACATACGCGCGCACACACACACACACACACATATTTGCCCACCTGAATCTCGTTCGCCGCAGTGTTCGCCAGTAGTCGCGGTCATGAGACAACCTGACGCAGCGCAGCAGGTATTTATCTACTTTGTCTAAAAAAACAAAAAATGCTCGTAATTGTTTACTCGGAACCTTCTTTTTTTTTATCGCGCGAATCGTTCGAAGGTGATTCAGACTTTTGAATTTTTTTGTTTTCCGACAAACAAATATACCCTTGTGCAAACATCCTCGAACGTACGTGTACTTAGCTGCTCCGCGACGATTTCACGACTGTCGTGCACGGCGCTTGTCATTCACGATTTCGATCGTAATTATCGTCCCGCACGTCTCTCCGTGCTGCATCGAGATTCCGTCGTCGCTCGAGCGTAAGCTCGCACTCGGAACCATACAAATCAGTCCGGAGGGCACTCCCTGTTTTTACCTGCTGCTGTCTGATACACGCACGTACGAATTCGCTCTGCCGATATTTGCGTCCCGACTTTTTTTTTCGCCTGACCCGAGAATCCCCGTCGTACCAGGCTCACGTGATCGCGGGAGATCGAAGACTTTTTTGTGTGTTTTTTTTTTATCTTACGTTAATTTTCTTTTTGCGCCAACAGATTCGCCGAGTATGAGAAAAACGTTGGAACTCAAAGCGGGCAAAAGTAATACAACGTAGCTCAAAAGAAGTCGCAGATAAGCTGAAAATTGGAATCTTTGGCTGGTCCAAAGATGAGTTCCAGCGTACCGATGCAGCCTACGGACACCACCGACAATGCCGCAGCTGTGCCCAAAGCTACGGAGATCGCTGCGAAGGCCAAGAACTGGGTGCAGTTTGAGGAGGAGCCGGCGCCCGGCCTGGACAAGCCGGCTTCCAAAACCCTCAAGGACCCCGACGGCGCTCGAAGCCGTCGTGGCGATGTGGCTCCAGCCATAATAAAGCCAGAGTCCGTTACCGTAAGCGTGGACAACATTGCCAAGAGCGCTGAGAAATCAAAAGTTAACAATAAGGACATCAACGAATACAGCGGAGCTGTGATAGCGACAGAGTCCGTCCAAATAAATCTAGATAGATCGGGATTGAACAGATCTATTTCGTCCGAGAGTCCCGAGATCAACGTGCCTTCCGACGTGAGAGCCTCCGATCCTAAGAGCGCCTCCCTCAAGACCATCGACCTCAGAGACGTGTCCAATGGTAGAAACAATGTCAGCAACGTCATAAGCACACCCATCGGCAACATTAGACAGGGTTTCGCGAACGGCGACACTATCGTCACTCTCTTGCCAGTCAATACCAGATGGCCGTGGATAACGCCCGCGAAATTTCGGCCGGAGCTCGTACCCGAGGAGCTCATGGCTCAGGGTCTTACCGTAAGTGTTGTAGCTTTTTTTTTTTTAATTGGCAAAATTATCTAAACTTCATTTCATTTAAATTGATCTTGGTGTTACACCGCAAGTGTTCCTTTTTTTCATTGTCAAAATTATGTTTTAAACTACATTTCATTTAAATCGTTATCAGGGTCTTACTTGTATGAGTTGTATCGTTTATTACTCAGAAAATCGGAAGAGATATTCTATTCCTCATATTGTTCAAGTCGTGCACTTATAAAAAAAAATATTTTTCGTTTTTTAAAACCATTTATTTACTTGTTTTAACGGGAATAACCCTTTTACAAAGAAATGTATGAGTTATAGTCTATTTTATTTGATGCAAGATCTTATAATTAGCAGTCTATAATTAACATTCCAAAGAGATTATTAAGTGTTCATCCGCCCTGACTAATGCACGCTATATATCACAATTTTTTCCATTGCACGCAGCTTATCATAATTTTTCATCATTTTAAAAAAAATTACTTGAACGACTAGCTTATAAAGTTTTATAGCCACTGTCGTGTTTACCACCCTCGGACTCGTTCCTAGTCCGATGTAAGATATAACATGGCGAATCTATAGTTTTATAATTTATGTATCGAACAAACATGAAATCTAGAGTTTCAATTGCAATCGTGCGTCTCGATTATAATTTCAGCTGACGGTCGAGGATTACGTCCACATAATGGAGCTGCTCGTGAACGACGTTCGTTTCAACATGTACAACATATGCTACAAGAGGATCCTCGTACTTTGGATATTCACGGCGTTTGTGATCCTCCTGGGATTGCTCTTCTCCGGTGTGACCGGACTGACGCTCTTCGGTCTCGGCATAATGTGGCTCGTTCTGAATGCGGCAGCGATATTTCTCTGTATGTTTATCAAGATAAAGCTCAATCACAATCTGGAGAAGTGTATGGCTCAGGTGAACAAGCATTTGCTGCGTCACAAGATCATTCTCGGCTTGGACGACAGAGGAAAGATATCGTGCCACAAAGTCAATTTGTGCTTCATCTACTTCGATACAGTGGACTGCGTCGTAAGTTTGGAGAAATTCTCGATCGCCCCTTCTCTGATACGCTCAACCTGCTTTTTTTTACAACATAAAAAATGGAACATTATTTTGCCGAAAGTTCAATCGGCAGAATTGTCGTATGATCGGAATTCCAATGGGTCCGAAACTTTATTTTTCCAAATCGCCAAATTTTCAAAACTTAATTACTCCGAATCTTTATTTATGCAGACGTTACTCTTTGGAAACAGTTATTTTCACGTGCATTATACCTCCGAATCGTCATTTTTCCGAATAATAATTTGACCGAACTTGATTTCCCCGAATCGTTAAACTCCAAACGTCAAGTCGCCGAATTATCATTCCTCGGAATAGTATGTGTCCGAGAAGTAATTAATTTGAATCGATTCGTCCTGAGCGTAAGATTACTTACGAGCAGACATAACAATAGATGGTCAGACTATTCACTCATATTATTTAGTTTCGTGATGATTCGGAACAATGACGATTCTGCGACTTGATGTTCGGAAGTTTCACGATTCGGAGAAATGAAGTTCGATGAAATTATTATTCTGAAAAATGACGTTCTAAAGTTTTACGTTTTGGAGTTTCGGCAAAACAATGTGGCTCACCAGAAAACCCTCGATATGTACGCTCATTGTTTTTTTAATTTCTACCAGAAAAAGTTGCAAGAGGTGATCGAGCGGGAGGAGCGCGAGGGCAGGACACTGGGCGGCGACGACACCAGCGAGTCTCGGCGAAGACAAGAATTGCAGCAGCGAATGGACATCGACGACAGCGACATCGTCATTCAGGGCAGTTCAACGACGAGATTATCCCGCAAACAGGTGAGTCCGAAGTATTCTCTGAGAATGTTTATTTGGCCTTCTTTATACAAAATATATCTCCCTCCTAAATTATGTGTTTTCGCCTGTTTAATGCAAAACGTTAAATTGTGATTGCATGATGCAACGTTAGGGTAAGAGCGAACAAGTATTATGCCGATATATTCAACGCTGGGCCAAGGACTACCTCCGACGACGCTTGGACTGGACGGTCGACGAGGAGGGTGGAAATCCCTCTTGTCCCCGTCATCTCGCCTCGGCCCTCTGTCCCTGTCAATATATCGAGGAATGGTTGCGTAATAAGCCCCGCGTGCAGGGACGGGACTTTTGTCCGAGATGGAGCAGCTTCCTCCGAGATCGGGGCTTCTGATTTTTTAAATTTTTTATTCATTCCAATTCAATTTTTATATATCTCGACGCGAAAATATTTTCTAAATTAACAATTTTTTTTAAATACCTTCTATTAACTCGAAAGACACATCACAAGCTCCTAGAGTACTCTAGTATAGGCGGAGACGGTATGTAATACCCACGTGCCTGATCGAGACGACAGCCTGGCTGTACCGCGTCTTCCGCGTCTTTTCGCATTCCACGCAGACGAGAGGTATTGCTCTCGTTCTTAGCTCTACTTAATTCGAATCTATATCCTCGGCCCATAGAGCCGTTGTTTTACAGACCTACAAGGGCCTTTAGGCCGGTAGTCATGTTAATTAATTTTACATATCCCCGATTACTATGTCTCATAGTAGACTTATCGGTATAATCTTTTATAACGGCCATTCGAGTGACTTAACGCGCAAAATTGAATCCGTCATCGTTGGTCAATGACGTAATCAATTTTTTTTTTAATTCTATTCTTTTTTTCTTTTAGATTATTGTAATTACAGCGTGTAGTCTAAGCCAGTGCCTCGGCGAGTCATGCTTTCCCGCTTCTTCAGCTTCACGCAGAGGGCTCCGCAAAAAAGAAAACCTCGTACAGTAGAACCTCGATTAGCCGAACCCGTCCGAACTTTCTCTAGTTCGAATAATCGAAGATTCGGATAATCGAAACGAACATTTTTTTAAACGTACATTAAACTTCAAAACATATTTTTAATAATATTCCAACATCGCAGCCTTATATCAAGAGTGCTCTGAAATAAAATCACTCATTTAAAAAAATTACCGAACGCTAGTTATGCGCTTTCGAGCAATAAAATCACGAAGCCACTTCAGGTTCTCTAAGTATGTAAGGCGATTCAAACGATTTGGTATTAAAACTAAACGCTGATGTGCGCTCTCCGACTCTGCTGGCGTGGGTGAAAATTCTCGGTAACGCCAGTGGTGCGAACGATTTGACGCTGATAATAAAAAACACACTAAAAAATCTAGCGCGGAACCGACCGTGGCGCGAAACATTGTACAATATTTCGCGCTAACGTTCGGATTAACCGAGTGTTCGGATTAACGGAGTAATTGTTCGGATAATCGAGGTTTTACTGTAATTCTAATCCGAATGTGCATCCCAATTTTTTGTGTGTGGTTAATCCCCACCTTCTCTATCGCTTTGTTAATTTCTAGTCTAGGCTCTGTTCGTTGAAAACGGTGATGGTGTGTGTTGGCAGGAGCGGGCGGAGTTGCTGTTGCTGAGGTACGCGTCGAGATGGGCGCGACACTTCGTGCGCCACAGACTCGACCTGGTAATAGACTCACAGGAACGCAATAGGGGCATCGGGGGACAATCCGTTCCACCGCGTCACTGCGTCTCCGCCCGTTGTCCTTGTCAATATATCGAGGACCATCTCAGATACAAGCCCAAAGGCAAGTTTACATTACGCAAGCTTTTCACCATTCCGAATTTCGGATTCAAGTAAGAGCGCACATACGCACGCACAAGTTACCAGCAAGCCTTTAAGCGGTCTCTCGCAACCCGTCGTTGCGCGGATATCGGCGAATTACTCTTTGTCCGGCAGCTAAAACGATTGTTTTATCGAAGAGACTGAAATTTGTACTCGTCAAATTTAAATTTACTTAGCGCAACTGTGGCTTACATTCGCGGGCTTTGCATTTCCTTATTTAACTAGTAAATAAAATAATCGGCATTGTCGTATTGAATGATCGGGAAATTATATATGAGGCGTTCTTCGCCGACTCGACCACTTCTTTTCTTTACCCTCTCGGATCTGCTCCATAATTTGTCAAATTGCAGTACTCGAAGATAGTATTGCAGTGAATTTTTTTAATTCCTTCGTTTCGGAAAGAGTCAAAAAGGACGACAAACATTTCACAACACATTTTTTTTACATTTTTCACAAACTATTCAATGCAATATATGTTCTAAATTTTTATTTAACAAAATTATTATTTTTTTCTAAGTGCGACATTAGTAAAAAAAATATGACAAGTGCAAAGATGCATTATTCCCGTATTTCTCGAGGTTTGGTTTATATTGGATTGTCCTTGTCGACGGTTCACAATACTATATACAATTTCCGAATATTCTGCACAATGTACAGCAGAAGTGAAGGTGTCGCAGGGGACGAAAAAAAATTATATTGATTTTTATTTTTCTGAAAAGTATATATAACACATATGCCATCGAACAGTCTATGAAAAAAAAACTTTTTTGTTCCAACATTTTTTTGTCCAAAGTCTTTCGTCCAAGATATAGAGTTCAAGAGAAATCATTTTCAAAATGAGTGACTTAAAAAATCTGAAAAATGTATCCAGAGTACCTTCGACTAGTACTGCAATTTGGCTAATTATCCACCAGACCGGAGAGTGCAAAAAAAAGTGTTCCATTTGGTGGAGAATGTACATATATCTATATATATATATAAAGATTTTGTATAGCTCAGAGTTATCGTTACGACTTCCGGTTCCGGTGAATACTCAACTACATAATCAAAATGTACGATTAGTTGCTTGTTAGAAAACACTACGTTCATCGTTGTGCCTTCTTATCATGTGGGTTACCTGCTTACGGAGCTTGCGTCACTAAGGAAATTTAGGCGAACCCAATAGGAACGTATATTATTTTTTTTCCTGGTGGCGGCCTTAACATTTCGCTGTTACTACGATATTACGACAATTGTTTCTACGGTGTTTTTCCACCGATAGAGGCGATGTCACGGGACCCGTGGCACTGGCTTAAGCATAGAAACACTCGCAATAATGTTTATACGGAGGATTGGTGGTCGTTGGATGAATTGTTTCGGGAGCAACTAGTTGTTAAAAGTTACCTGTTTAAGTTTAAATCACGCTACGCTGTAGCACTCCGTTGCGACGCTACTTCGACGGTGATAGAATAATGTAGTTTTTTTTAGTCTTGAAATGAAAAAAAAGTGCCCTTTAGCACATTAGATAGGATGCGACGCATCCGGGAAGGCTATTCTCGAATCGTGCATAAACGATGTAGCGTACAGTTTGAGACGAGACTTCCGGAACACGTGATAAAAACATGTATTGTTGACTTCTTGGATCGTTGGCAGCGAGCAAACGAGTATTGGCGAACTTAAGTCGACATTTATAAATGAAACAACGTAGAGTTTCGATTTACACTACAGCACAACCGATTGTCTGTAATGGTTATTTTTCTGCATATCGTCAGCTCCGTCCTGAATTTTTAAAAAATATATATAAATATATATTTGTATGAGCATAAAGCGTTTATACTGTACTTGTCGCGTACTTACAGCAGTGAGTTACTTACGAGTAAATCTGTCGCAATTAACAATAAAGTGAGGGGAGAGAGAGCGAGGCATTGATACAAGATGTATCGAATTCCAGCGCACAAAATGTTATCGCGTTCAATAATAATGTCGATTTATTCGAGAGTAACAATAACGAAATATAAAATGCATATATTTTCTATGTATACACATGTACGTATGTTAGAAAGATCTATTAAATTATGGTTATTCATTTTACATATACATTCGTTTTCCCAGCTTTCAAAAGGGTCGATTAAAAAAAAAATCGTCAATGTTGAAAAATGTAACTAACAATTAACGATGGGACAATTATTCGCACGCAGCCGGACGAAAGGTGGAACAAATTGCTGTGGTTATGACATAGGGAATCTTTGAACGCACAATATTCCTTCGTGAATCTCGACGCATGCGTAAGTATTACAAGGATTCACGGATCTATCGCCTTTGCATTTGTACACAAACATTTAATCGATCGTAACTCTGCTATTCACGTTTCCTCGACTAATAACGAATTAACATAACTTGAAACCGAACCACCCCAGTTTTACTGTGTGTGTCGTTATCGCACGATAAAAGTGACGAAAGTTTCGCAAATTTTTTTCAGGATATCCACCGGGTTTCACGTGGTGCGTTTATCTCACCGATCCTGCGGTCCGTTTCGAAACTTCGGGAAATGCGACTTCGTATTGATATCGATAGAGGATTACGCTTCTATGCTTCGTTAATGTTGTTACTTTGTTTTTTATACGTAAATGGGACGCAACAGTATTCGATCGCACACATTCCACACGCACTCGGCTCATTCGAAGCTACAAAGTTTGAGCGTATATCTTTTATTAATTATTTAAGCCAGTATTCACGTATAGCAGGAGAATCTTTTTTTCACGATACCGTCCTCTAATGAAACATATCATAGGATAGTCGACCGGTGTGGTGATAGATTATAGCAGAGTTGGGCAAATGTGCTAAGTACTTGGAGTGTATATTGCAGTGTCGAATACGGAGCCAGTGCCCAGTACTCAGAACTTAAGCTATAAGTTCCGCTAGTGCTCAGAATTTCAGCTATTAAATTCTGCCAGTATTCATAATTTCAACTATTAAGCTCTGCCAGTAATCAATACGTCACTATTCAAGAACTACCCGGTGATCGGTACTTGAGGTTCTTGCTATGTATTGACATAGCAAGTACCTCAAGTCTTAGGGTATTTGCCCAGTTCTGGATTACAGATATCTCTGCCACAGAACTCACAAAGCAACCTGCCGTGTGCCTTCATTGACGGAAAAATTGTGTCTTTAAATGGATATATTAAACGTGCCTTGTGTCAATCAGGGTAGATATTGATATTAGATTAATGCAGCAAAAGGACAACAAATCCATGCTGCTGTTGGAAGGAAAACCAGTATGGTCTTTACGAATATCAAGAGTTTTACTTGGCTGTAAGAAAAAAAACTACTTAATCTACATTACATATATATATATATACATGTTATATCGTCTGTGACTGCGAATATCAAGGTCGTACCCGACCGGTGTTTCGGTAGATATATGCGTCGCGAGACAGAGCCTTGTACAAATTATACTCTACAGTACAAAAAATAAAAATAAATGTCATATTGATATTACTCGTACGTTTGTCACTCGCCCATCGCCACTTTTGCCTGGCCCTTTATTTCCTGCGCCAAGACCATGATCTCGCGATCGATGTCTTTCAGTTGATCGACCTTGTCGCAAAGTGTCTCGTCGAGTGTCTTCAAACTTTTGTTTACATCGAGATAGGTCTTTACTTTTCTGTAAACATTGATCGAGTCGTTGGCGTTCGTCGGAAAATGCAGATCGTCGCCGTGCGCTTTGTCTGCGGCGGGGAGAGTGTTAGGTTATAAACGGACGGCGAAACAATGTAACACGTATCACTACAATGTAAGGAAAAAAAGAAAGTAACTCACCGTTCTTGAGAATATTGAAGGCAACATCGTCGGCGCTCGCATATCTGAGATCGTCGAGTATTTGTTCGGCCAGCGGCGGCTGCGGTTTAGGCGGTACGTTACGGATCTTCTTGTTACCAAACATCTCCGTAGGAACGTGAAGGTCGCGTGACTATCGTGCGTGCCTCGGCTGGACCGTGGTTGTGGCGGGCAGTTGGACGGCTCCCGGAAGCGAGACTGGAGCGGCAACGCGGAGGAAGGACAAAGAAACGACACTTCGTCCGAGAGCGCGTGTCGTTTTTATTGTCGTTTCTTTTTTTTTTTGGACGACCAAAACAATTGGTCAACACAATCGGGACTGGAGCGTCGAATCGAAGGTAAAGAACGATAAATGCGTCGCTATGCCGTCGGCCGTTGTTTCACCGGCTGACAGCTGCGAGAAGGAGAATCAACGGGACGTCGATAGAATTAACAGAGACAACGGCAATTCGCAAAAAAAAATATTGATCGAGAACAACAAGAGCGACGATAAATTGGCCGAGACAGGTCCAGATAATCTCGCGTCTGCTCCCGGCACTTCCAAGCGAGATGCTCTCAGCTCCAACGGTTCATTGGCGGAATCAAATCTTTCCAAGCCTCGTCGCACTAGACAAACAGGCGGTCATGGTGGACGGAGGAACTTGCAGGATGGCGGCGATCAGTCCATAGTCAGCATGTTCGCGAAGCAGCAGACCGAAACTCGGAGCTCCCTCGTCGAGACGATCCGTGGCAAAAAGACGGGATCTCCGGGCGACGAGGAGGAGCCTCAGAAAATAACGCAGGAGTCCATGGCCAGAGAGGACGGATACGTGGACGATGGCGAACTGCCTGCCGAGAAGAGAATCAAGACGGAGGGCAACGAGAAAAAATCAAAGCTGTCTAAGATGCAGATTAAAAAGGCTACGCAGGCACTGCCACGGTGCCAGATCTGCAGACAGAGACTCGCGGAGAACGAAATTAAATTGTATCCTGGACATCCCACCGGAGCCACGGAGGAATTCGTCTCACTCACCGATCCGAGATTGTCTCTGTTCACTGGAGACGAGAGCGCCATTTATGAAAGCGACGAGAGGCCGCAGAACAAGCTGACATACTTTAGGTAAATATATTCTGCGGCTTAAATATTGTACTTTGCCTATGTGTACATATACATTTTATATTAAAAAAAAATTATTTGACAATTTTTAAACCTTTTTTTATAATTAAAAAAAAATTATTTTATTAAATAAAAAATTATTAATATAAATTAACAATGCAAATTTATTTTCTCATTTTTAAACATTTATCTTATAATTTTTTGAAATATATTTTACAATTGTTTTAAATATATTTTCATCTTTATTAACGTTCATTTTATGTTTTAAAATTTATTTTAATATATAGATTTTTTTTTATATTCGTAATTTGTTTTTGTGGTACTGCAAACCACATGCATATCGGTGTTCTATTGTGATGTAACATATCGATCTGTGATTTTTTAATTTATACGTAATTTTTTATTAAATACATCTAACGTAATATTTTTTATTTGCAGTGTTTACGACAGAAATGGCCACTTGTGCCCCTTCGACAGCGGCCTCATAGAGAAGAACGTGTTGCTCTATTTCTCCGGATACATGAAGGCGATTTACGAGGAAGATCCTTGCCCCGAGGGCGGTGTTCCGACCAAAGACATGGGACCGATAAACGAGTGGTGGGTCTCCGGTTTCGACGGCGGCGAACTCGCTCTTATCGGCTTCAGCACCGCTTTCGCGGAATATATTCTCATGGAACCGTCCGAGGCTTACGAGCCATTCATGACCGCGGTCAGAGAGAAAATTCACATGAGCAAGGTGGTCATTGAGTTTCTTCTCGACGAGATAGATCCGACTTACGAGGATGTCGTTAACAAGTTACAGGTAATTTTTATTGCTGAATTTTTATCATTCAGATCGATGTTATAATTTCAACGATACGATGATAAACTTTTCTTTCTCCAGACTGTTGTACCTCCGAAAGGCCTAGCGAAATTCACGGAAGATTCGTTACTCAGACACGCGCAATTCGTTTGCGACCAAGTCCTGTCGTTCGACGCGTCGGCGGATCCGGAGGATCCTCTTTTGATAACGAGCCCGTGCATGCGAGCGCTCGTCAATCTCGCCGGTGTTACTCTCGGCAAGAGATTGGCGACGAGGAGATCGGCGAGAAGCGAAAAAACGAAAAAGCCGTCGTGGACGAAGGCCACGAGTACGCGATTGGTTAACGATATGTTCGAGACGTTCTTCACGGAACAGTTGGCCGGGGATGAGGTCAAGGAATCATCGGTGAGTCGAATAGTCGACGTTTTCTTGTCCCGGTATAAATTCCAGTACGATGAATATTGTACCGATCGTTATTTATTTATTTATCAACAGGAGAAAATCCTTTTACAAAGAAATAGTTTTTTTATAATATCTTTTATGTATTAACGGATTTCTCTTTCAGCAGTACTCAAATACAGATGTGTCTTGTAACTACTTAGATCTATTAATTCCAATAGAAAAACAGTGAAAAAATATTTTATTTCGACATAACATTTCATTAAATCAGACTGTTTTATTATATATTAAATTATTTAAACTTATTGAATCTTAACTCTACTTCGTACAGATTACTCGTATTGACTTCAGTATTGTCACCTAACGATTCCCTGAAATATAATATAGTCTGTATGATTCAACGTAATATGATACATAAATTATAAAGTATTGAGTATAGAGCACAATCGTTGTTATCGTTATTCTTTCAGGCTCCGAAGAGACGAAGGTGCGGAGTATGCGAAGCCTGCCAGCAATCCGACTGCGGTGCTTGTTCCGCGTGCAAGGACATGACCAAGTTCGGTGGAACTGGACGAAGCAAGCAGGCTTGCATTAAACGCAGATGCCCGAACATGGCGCTTCAGGAGGCCGACGATTCCGATCCCGAGGACGAGGAAGAGTACCAGGCGCTCGCCGAGAACGCCTGCGACAATACCCACGAGAAAATAATAAAGTCGCTCAAGTGCGTGAAGAAGCAAGTAGAGTGGCAAGGCTCGGAGATCTTCGACGACGGACGAAGAAAATTCTATTCCTCCGTGATCGTCGGAATCGAGACGGTGGCTTCGAACGATTGCGTCATGATAGAATCGAGCGACCCGACCGTCCCGCTGCAGATCGCGAAGGTGATGTACATGTGGGAGAACAAGAGTGGCCTCAAGCTCTTTCACGCCAATTGGTTTCGTCGCGGAAGCGACACGATACTCGGCGAAACCTCGGATCCCATGGAACTCTTTTTAATCGACGAATGCGACGACGTACCGCTGATATCGATAACATCGAAGTGCACGGTTGTGAGACACGAGATTCCTGATAATTGGGCCGAGCTAGGTGAGTACCGTGCGGAAGAGATAGAAGAACGAAATAACTTGAATTCGGTTGAAACTCGATCGGATTTTTTCAGGCAACACTGAGCTGAGCATGGAGGAGGTGGTCAAGGACCAGGACGGAAGGACGTTCTTCTACCAGAAACGTTACACCGCGGAGAACGCGAGATTCGAGGATCCTCTGCCGGAACCGGCCTGCCCTCGAGCGGAAATCAGTCACAGATATTGCTCGGCTTGCGTGCGATTCGGTGCAGTCCAACAGCAATACACACCCAAAGTTTGTAGAAAAATCTTCGTATCCCCAGTTTGTTAACCTTCACGTACGTTGTATTTACATCACAGACTGCGGACTGCGCGACCAGCGATGTAAATATAAAGTTCGAATAACAATAGCACGCTACATATTGACGGTTAAAATATTATTTTACATAAATGCAATATCGTGAACATTACTCTTGAAAGACTATTAATCAAAACGTCGCTTTCATCAATATTTTTTAAGATAATGTGAATTTTATAACGCGCAATATAAGTGCTCGATGATCGAGGCTCTCGGTCGGGTCGTCCGAAAAGGATAAGGTAAACGGCCCAGTTTCCGCTATCTTCAATTGTTAAAGGGAATCTTTTATTAAAAATATACGTATCGCGGCATTAATGAAGAGTAAACCGCTCTTCAACATGTCGTCAATTTCGTTTGTATTTAACGTACACTGTATTTGTTATTAGTATAAATTGCGATTAATGGCGGTAACTGGGCAGCGGCGGAAACTGGGCCGTTTACCTTACATGCAAGCTCGATAGTTTAAAGCCAAGCAGAGATGGATTGAACACACTCGATTTTTTGTTCTCTATAATTTTTAAGGTCCTTGAGCGGGGTGAGGAGAGGAGCAGTCGAGAAGTCGAGTACGGTCTGGTGCAGTACAAAGGCAACGAGTTTCGTGTTGGAAACGCCGTCTATCTCAGTCCAGGATCCATGAAATTTAAATACACCTCATCATTTCTCGAGCCACCGAGAATCAAGAAAGAGAACGTCGACGAGGACATGTATCCGGAATTCTATAGGAAATCGTCGGACCACATAAAAGGCTCGAATTTCGATACGCCCGAGCCGTTTCACATAGGATACATAAACTCCATCTACGCCACGACTACCGACAAACTCGTCTCCCCCAACGATATCTGGATAAAAGTTAACAAGCTGTACAGGCCGGACAATACGCACAAGGGACCCTCTCTGATACAGCAGGTCGATTTCAACTTGCTTTATTGGAGTGACGAAGGTACACGATCGCCTTACCATTTAACACATAAACGCTATTACGCTAGTTTACTCATTCGTTATCGCTCTACACAGTGTGCAGCGTTCGATTTCTGGACGTAATGGGAAAATGTTACCTGATGTATTCGGAAAACTTGGATCGATCGATCGACGATTGGTCCAGCTCGGGTCCGCATCGTTTCTACTTCACTCAGTCGTACAACGTTACGGAGAAAACGTTCGACGAGCCTCCCTCGAAGGCGATGGCGATCGGACAAGTCGGCAAGGGCAAGGGTAAAGCCAAAGGTAAAGGAAAGGTAAAGGGAAAGAGTGCACTGGACGCCGAGATGAAGAAACTCATCAACAAACCCGTCGACGATCCACCTGTTGTAAAGCTGAAGACTCTCGATGTATTTGCCGGCTGCGGTGGTGAGTGTTCGCCACTTTTTTCGTCTCTTTATTTCGGACTTTTATCACAATCACCTTTCCGTTTTTCCGTGAAGGTTTGTCGGAGGGTCTCCATCAGGCCGGTGCTTCCGAGAGTCTCTGGGCGATCGAGAAGGAAGAGCCGGCGGCTTGGGCATACAGACTCAACAACCCCAAAGCCACGGTCTTCTCCGAGGATTGCAATTTGTTGCTGAGGAAAGTTATGGACGTGAGTGGGCAATGGATTTGGAGCGCAATCGATTTTCGTGGAGGAAAAATGTACGGTGATTGTACGGTGATTTTTTGAATATTTCAGGGCGACAAAACCGACGACAACGGTCAGAGATTGCCGCAAAAAGGCGAAGTCGAATTGATGTGCGGCGGACCGCCGTGTCAGGGCTTCAGTGGAATGAATCGCTTCAACTCGCGACAGTACTCGTTGTTCAAAAACTCACTGGTCGTGTCTTACCTCTCCTACTGTGATTACTACAGGCCGAAATTTTTCGTAATGGAGAACGTCAGAAATTTCGTTTCGTTCAAACGGAGCATGGTTCTCAAACTCACTCTGCGATGTCTCGTGCGGATGGGTTACCAGTGCACTTTCGGAATTTTGCAAGCCGGTAACTACGGCGTGCCTCAGACGCGAAGAAGGTACGCGCGATCAGTTGCAAGATTTTGCAAGCTGTTATAGTATTACTTTGTGATACAAGTGTAATAAAGCGCGTCATACGCGGGTTGTGAAGTTGTCGCACGGGGCGAGTGCGGCAGGTACAACCCACTTCACGGGCTTCGTGTAATATTCGCTATACCCCACTAGTATCGCATGATATTTGTTGCAACAGATGCAGTAAATGTGCGAGTTTTCGTGCATGTAAGCATCCGTCGGATTTTCTTGCACTAATGCGAGAAATAAAATTAGCGTGCGAGAAGTGATATCAGCGTGTGAGAAGTAAAATCAGTCCGATGTGTGCATGCACAGTGCCATTTTCGCACCGAGCAACATAAATATGGATATATCATAATTCAATGTATTACCGTGCATAGATTGATCATCTTCGCTGCAGCACCCGGCCAAATGTTACCCAAATATCCAGAGCCGACACACGTGTTCAGCAAACGAGCCTGCCAATTGAGTGTTCTAGTTGACGACAAGAAATACTCGTCGAATTGCGAATGGCACGAATCCGCGCCGTACAGAACGGTTAACGTCAGGGACGCTATGTCCGATTTGCCGAACATCAGGAATGGATGCCACAGAGAAGAAATGCCGTACGGAGGAGAGGCGGTGTCGCATTTCCAAAGAAAGGTGCGTCGCTTTGTACATGGTGGCCGCGGTCAGGGAAAAAAATCTTGGTCAGGGAATCCGGGAAAAGTCCGGGAATTTCAAAATTGGTCAGGGTAAAATTAAATTGTCGCCGAACTTTGTATAAACAAATATGAAATACATAACAGGGAGCCTTAAAAAAATTGAACATTGAGAAAAAAGAAAAAATAGAGTTAAACATTAATACAATAATTAGGCATTTTTATTTGCATCATTAATTTCTCTTATTAGAAGTCGTTAGAAGTTTGACTAGGGCAAATTTTTTATTGCTCAGTGAAAAGTCAGCGAAAAGTCAGGGAATTTTTTTGCGGGTAAAAAACGGCCACCATGTTGTAAGATCTCTGTTTTCAGTATTTCACGTCGATATGAAGGCGTAAGCAGAGAAACTATACGAATGATCCTTACCCTGTAAAACTAATATTTTGCCGATGTTATTTATATCAGATACGAGGCCAGTGCCAGACAATGCTGAGGGATCACATATGCAAGGAAATGGCACCGTTGGTTGAAGCCCGAATGGCTCACATTCCGACGGCCAGCGGTTCCGATTGGCGTGATCTACCGAACATCGTCGTAAGATTGAGCGACGGTACGTCCTCCAAGAAATTAGAATACTTCCACGACGACAAGAAAGCCGGCAGAAGCAGCACCGGAGCGTTGCGGGGAGTTTGCAGCTGTTCCGCTGGCAAAACTTGCGATCCCATCGACCGGCAATTCAACACACTCATCCCTTGGTGTCTTCCGCACACGGGCAATCGTCACAATCACTGGGCCGGCTTGTACGGAAGGCTCGAGTGGGATGGATTCTTCGGAACGACTATCACCAATCCAGAGCCCATGGGCAAACAGGTATGGTGATAAAATAATGTAAACAAATCGAAAGCGGTTTTTCTTGGAGGAATTTTTTTTTACAATTTTTTCGATTACAGGGACGAGTCTTGCATCCAGAGCAGACTCGATTGGTGAGCGTACGGGAGTGCGCAAGATCCCAGGGATTTCCCGACGCTTATCGATTCTTCGGCAGCGTCATGGACAAGCATCGTCAAGTCGGCAACGCCGTTCCACCGCCTCTCGGAGCGGCGATCGGTCGCGAAATAAGAAAGGTCCTCAAGCAAAGAGACTTCGTCGATGTGAAAGAAGAAAAAATCGAGCCGCCACACAACAACGGGACTCCGATGGAGATTACCTCGGACCAAATCAAAACGGAGTTCAATGATTCCAAGGTGTGATGACGATTGAAAGCTATACTTGATTGTTAATTTGTATAATCGGATGGAGGGTTATCCGATCGACGCCTTCGTCCATTATCATCCGTTACGGGACCTTTCACCCTTGTCCCAAAAATGTACATTAACATTCCAGTAATCGTTAGCAAGTTTATTAAGTTTTCCTCTCGATACGACGTTACGGCGGGCCTTGCGACAAGTACTCGACACTACATACGGGACACTCCATACCGGATCGAACCGGCTTCACCCTCGATCTCTCGGATTTTGTCCGCGATTTTTTAATGTTACAGTCGCAACTCCGAATGGTACTTGAATTTTTCTCCTATTTTTTAATATTTTTTATTGATTAGATCTAATAATGATTTTTTAACAAATTTAACACGTGAATTAAAAAATCGGAGAAAATTCTTAAAATCGTGAGTCAGATGGGAGGAATTGTGAGCCTGGATGTAGAGCGGGTCATTTGCAAGATTCGGATATCCGGCCCTCGGCGAAGCTCCACGTCGGTTTGCTGTAGAATTTTCTGATTACATAGTGTGTATTTATTTTCGACGATAAAATAAAGGCTCAAATGATTTTTCCAACAATCTCTTTCCAGACTCTGTAAATTTAAAAACTATTTTTTTTAATTGCAAGGAGTCGGTAAGGTACTGTAGAAAAGTACTTGAATTTTTTCCAATTTCTAAAAATGTAACCCTTGAATCAAAACATCGAAAAAAATCCTTAAAAATCGTGCGTCAGATATGCAACATTTTGAGCCTGGATGCAGAGCTGGTAATTTCTAAGGTGCTCAAATTATTTTTCCAACAATCTCTTTCCAGACTCTAATTTTCAAAAAAAAGTGTAGAGTCGGTAAAATAGGAATCTTCACTCGACATGACACCGCGAAGGTGCCGCTGGTAACACTTCCACGCGACAGTCCTCCAGAACAGTCCGTGTCGACGTCGTCGATCGTCGCATGTTTTCCTCACACATAAATTGTCCCATAAGTAAATCAACGACATAATATAATATTGTAAATATGTGGGCGGACACGGTGTTGATACTGTTCATCAGTATCTGTACGGCTTTGCTGGGAGAAGGTGAGTATTTTTCCATCGACATTTAATTGAATCTTATCGAGGTGAAAAAAATCCAGGTGGACACGCAGTGACAAATGTATTCGTGAGTATGCTCCGATTAACGGAACCCCTAATGTTATTCAAGGCCTGACGTGGCTGATGGTGTACAGAACCGAGAAGTATCAAAAGCTCAAAGCCGAGGTCGAGCGTCAGAGTAAAAAACGTAAGTTTTCACTAAAAAAATAATCGAGATTCAATCTAACCTCACGCTCCATTCTTCCGATAATCCCGGACAAAATTAATTCCTCGTGTACTCACGTTTCACAGTTGAGAAACGCAAGGAGGCCCATGGCGATTCCCTGGACAAACAGCAGAAGAAGAAAATCGAGAGGGAGGAGGAGAGACTGAAGAACAACAATCGAGATTTGTCGCTCGTAAAGATGAAATCGATGTTCGCGATAGGATTCACTTTCACTGCTCTGCTGAGCATGTTCAACAGCATATTCGACGGTAGAATCGTGGCGAGGTTACCGTTCGTACCTATAAGCTGGATACAAGGCCTTTCCCATAGAAACATCGCCGGCGACGACTATACGGAATGTTCCTTCATATTCCTCTACATACTCTGCACCATGAGTATCAGACAGGTAAAAACATTCCCCGCCTTCGACTGCCGACCAATCACCGACGAGGCACTCGATATACCTTGTTTGACGTGTTCACTATGTTTACAGAATATCCAAAAAATGCTCGGCTTTGCACCGTCGAGAACGGCGAGTAAACAGAGCGGCAGTATATTCGGTCCGCCGCCGCAGCAATTTAAGTAACGGGGAACTGACTGATAGTTCGCGTCATCCGCTCTCACGGCAGCGGTTTTTGAGAAACCTGTACCGGACGATTCGAGCGGCTTAAGTGAAACGATGCGGGTTGAATTTTCGGAGCTCAGCAAATTTATTTGTTCGGAGGCAACCGATGGAGCGACAAATACGCGGGATCGATTTTTTTTGTTTCCTCGTGGAGGACGCTGTTTTTTTTTTAACACCAACCGGTATGCAGCAATACGTATTCACGGCGACGGGGTTAGCGCATTTTGTACAGAAATAGAGAGCGCCGGCGACCCGCGGCCCCACTATATGTATCATACACCTTCGCTCTACTCATTACTCCGCATTCGATAAGTTCTTAAGATCGTCTTTCATTCGACGCTCGAAAAAAATTTGAAATATTACACGATATTTCTACTACACGATATTAATTTCTTTCATTGATTCTAGTGTGATAAATCTATCGAATCCTAGTCTCGTCAGGTCGACCGTTAAGAAATTCGTCCCGTCAAACGTGAATTTCAGGGAAAAATTCAAATATTTCGCGACGGGATAAAATTCGGAAAAAAATCAACCATATGGGAGGTGCTGCAATACTGTTTTTATGTAATAATAATTCCAAAATGTTACTGACAAATTAATGATACTAATAATTGCTCAACAAATTACTCTGCTTAGCTTAATTACTTTTTTAACATCAAAATGATTCGTTTATTTCTCGGAATACGTATGCATTTTTTCAGAATTTTTTGTAATCTTTGAAAATCGCGTTTTTTCTATGTTCAAGCGGTGAAAAAACGCAATTTTCAAAGATTACAGAAAATTATGAAAAAATTCATACGTATTCAGAAAAGTAATCGAATTATTTTTTGAAGGAAAATAGTTGCTGGGTAATTTGTTGAATAATAATTTTTATCTTCAATTTGTTAATAACAAATTGGAATTATTGTTTCACAAAAACAATCTATGCAGCACCTCCCACATACTTGATTTTTTTCAGATTTTTATCCCATTCCCCTCAGGGGAATTCGTGAAACCGCAGAGGTTGAATTTTCGCAGATCACCGAATCTCTTACTTCGAAGGTAATCGACGGAGCGAGAAATACGCGAGTTCGATCGTTTTGCTTTGTTTTGGTGAACAAAAATAATTTTAAGATTTTAATGAAAACTTGTTCAGAATGTTTTTTTTACCACCAATCGGCATACAGCAATAGTTATTCAAGGCGACTGGGTCAGCGCATTTTGTACAGAAATAGAGACCCACGACTGAGATGTGTATCGCACAGCTCCGCTTGACTAATGACTTACCACATTCTATAAGTTTTTAAAATCGTCTCTCATTCGACCCTCAAAAAAAAAAAAAAATGCAAAATATTACACGATATTTCTACTACACGATGTTAATTTCTTTCATTGGTTCTAGCGTGATAAATCTATCGAATCCTAGTCTCGTCAGATCGACCGTAATAAAATTCGAGTCTACTATGAGTTCTGTTATCGCTCGGCCAACCGCGGGCGCTTGCTGTATACCGTGACCGCTGAAACCCGTTGCGAAGTAAAGATTATTGAGCTCAGGGTGGGGACCAATTATTCCGTTGGCGTCGAAGGTGTTGTACTCGTAGAATCCCGCCCAGGATGACTTGAGCTTGAAAAGAAAGCAAGAGTAGCGGCGTGCACCGATGGAATGTCAATAATCAGCCGATTGTGCAAGGATATTTACCTTCAGATTCTCGAAAGACTTGACTCTGTGAGCGATCACGGGCCAAACGTGCCGATCGAAGAATCCGTCGTCGACGTCGAGATTGTCGCAGGACGGCTCTTCCTCCAACGTCGGAGATCGGCCAGCTATGTAAAGCCCACCCAGACCTTCTCTCCTTCGAAACGTAAAGAGCGCATGTAAATAATATATATACATTTTTTTTTTACGTTAGAGTGTAACAGTCTCGAGCAACTTCGGGATACCTGAAATACGTGCCGGATGGATCGATCGTCAATGGTGTGTTGAGGCCAGGACCGTCGGGCGAATGAAAGCAGAAGGCATATCTCTTTCTCGGTTCAACGGGCAACGGGACAGTGAAAATTCCCGGACCCGTTCCTATATTTGCCATTTTAGCTATTTCTGCACTGTGAGCACCCGCCGCGACGACGGCGATCGCAAATCGTATATATCTCTTCTCGCCGTCGGGAGTCATGACCTGTTTTTAAAAGATTTTTCAATTCTAATTGAACGTAAAAAAAATTGTATGCAACCGGTACATACGAGACGGTAATCGTACGAGTATACACTCGACGACGACTCACAACAGCGCTGCGCAGCCCCCGTCGGTCGGATATCTCCGTGTTGCCGATCATCACGTCCGATTGGTTCACCCACGTGAAACCCACCATTTCGCCTTTGACGTAGTCGACTCCCAGGGACAAGGCTTTTCGTTTGAATCCGTACAGAAGCGCCCACGGATCGAACCATCCTTCCTTCTCGAGGCCGAGACAACCGACGGCGATGCCGTCGGTGTTCAACCATGGAAATCTGTTCTTGAGCTGCGTTGCCGTCAGCATAACGTTCTTAGCGCCGAGCCGATTTTGGAGCTTCGAGTTTGCTTGCAACTGTTCGGCCGATGCCTCGGAAGCGAGAAACAAATATCCGTGCGGATGAAACTGCACGTTGACCGGAGGCTGACCGGGGACTTCCAAATGCTCCTCCACATTGCGGAGAAAATCGGCACCGAACAGAGACATCTCGATGTTTTCCTCGAGCGAGAATTGCTGTCGGAGCCCGCCGGTCGACAACGCCGTTGAAGATTTTCTGTACTGAAAAGAGACAGTGTTCATTATTCTCCGCGGTAAAAAACGATTTTTCTTTTCTTTTCGCCGGTATGGCAAAAGTAAAAGCTAAAAGAAAAATTCTTTTCGCCCTTACCGTCGGATCCCTCTCGACGACGGCCACTCTGAGTCCGTCGTCGGCTCTCTGCTTCAACCAGTAGGCTATGGAACTGCCCATAGCGCCGCCGCCGATTATCAGCACATCCACATGCTCGGGAAAAACCCTGTCCTCCGTACCCCACTCTACATCGTCACTTTCCCTCGTCTTACCGTCCTTCCAGAACAATATTCTATTTTTATAGCCGCGAAACTCATTCTTCAAAGATCTGGAAATTCTGCCCAAAGGATCCTCTATTTCTGGTTCCTGCTCAGGTTCCCTCCATACTGGTTGTACTGGGTCATTATCGACGTTCTGTACATGCGCAAACAAAATTTGTTATTATTATTATTATTATTATTTCAATTTACAGATAGTACTTTTGCAATTTATAAAAATCTGCATCTAGATTCATAAATTTGCATGTATTGACACGGACATGTGTGCATCTAACATGTTCTTAAGCTCATTTATCGTGAAAATTTTCCAAAATACATATTGGATATAATTTTTTAAAATGTATTTTATATATAAAAATATTATATATATATATATATTTTTTTTTTCATAAACACTCTCACCTTTGATGAAAAGTTACTGGATGGTTGTATCGACGCAAAGTTGATAGGAAAATTACCTTTTCCCCTGTATCTGATCAAATTGCGCAGCATCCTCAGTCTTGTTGCAGCAATGCGCTACACTGTTTATCAGACGACTGAAAGCTCGTGTATGCGCGAGACTTTAAGAATAAAAATAGGTAGATGATAAGAGCGTCCTCGCTGTCGATGAGTTAATCGTCTCTCGTTATCTTGAGGTTATCGAGCATATCGGACGACGGTACTAATCGTCATTGTTGTAACGTATTTCCTGAACTTTCCTTGATCTAGCAAGAAGAAAAAAAAATTACAATGCAGAAATTATTTTAGGCTTAACGAATCCATCGTCAGCGAGACATGCCTTGGCGAAATAATGCGAATTTCTTTTGGGAACTTTGGGAACAATGTACGCCGCGTTTATTGTTGAATAACATAATTGATCGATAAATATGTTGAATGTTAAGTAACTTACGACTCGCCGGTATTTACGCGAGAGGTTAGGAAATAACTCTGCGTTTAAAATCTCTTCCACTGTAAACGGTCGTTGATTTATTATCGCACCAAACGTCGAGATAAGGACGTGCAGCGGCGGGATTATCACCGAAGCACCGTGCAGTGCGATTATTTGCGGTATTTAGATCAACAACGTTGTGATCGAGAGGCCGATAAATACGAAGATACATGCAAGCGCCTGCATGCGCGCATGCAGAGCCGGCACGTGCGATTGGAAACCCCTGAACCCCCCACTTTTCGCCGTTTACCGAGAGATACGCAAAGCTGTGTTATCTCATCTAATAAATTTATAATGCGAGGCGTTTCGCCGTACAGATCATGCAACAGTTGATTGTGTCATTGAATTTAAATTCTCAATCCAATCGATCCGTTGCGACGATTCCGAACTCTAGCAGGTGAAATGAAACGCGAGGATTGTTGAAGTACAAAATGTAAAGGTGAGTTTAATTCGGCGCAGTGGATGTTAAATTATTTCACCTGCGGCGAACAGTTCACCGGAGGGAAACGAATGTATTATCAACATTTACAATTTTGACGAGTGCTCAAAGAGTTATCCTCCTACACTTCTGCAGGGGGATTCATCAAGCGTACGTCGGCTAAGCTCCCCGAATTCGTTCACGCTTATTTAGATCACGCCAGTTGAGACGCGTTTGGCAAGAGAGCAGCAGCACGCGTAGTCACTGCGACGCGGTCTGTTAAAAAAAGGGAAAATAAAAGTTTCCATCATCCCTGACATTACCGGAATAATTGTCAGTTTCCGGAAGATCGCGGTTGACCCGACAAGAGCGCGGATTCGATCTCGTGAGGTTCGCAACGAAGTAGTTGTATGTCTCGTGTCGTGCGGGTGCCGTTCGTGAACACGATGGCAACAGATTCGATTGTCCGAGCCAGGTGATCGAAGTCGGAAAACGCACCTCAGCCGCGAGCTTCGTCGCGCCTACCGAATATCGATTGCTACAGTAAATCGTATCGTCGAGACATGACAATCTTTTGAGCTGTAAAAATAACGATATCGTTTTCTCACAAATTGCGTATTATATCCGTGAGCGAACGGACGATCGACCTGAACGACCTTCTGAAAATAAATTCGGGCAGTATTAAGTCGTGGGCCGATTGCTGCAGCGGCAGTGAGCCGCGGCCGATGGAGACCGAGCGGTTGGAAATGCGAGGCGGATCGTGCAAGGAACCGTTTATATTCGGTAGTTGGAACAGGAGTAGGAGGAGATCGGGCGTGCCGATTATCACGAGGGTTGATCAGCTCGTAATCAACGGCAGCGAGAGGTAATCCATGCGATCCCCGTCGAACGGGCAATCCCCTCGTTTCAAAGCTAGTAGAATAATTGTCAGTCTCGGGCGGCTTCGCGGAATGTAGAAAGGCGTTTTTAAGGGCGTGTTCCTAGACGTCGTTCGCAACGTTCATTCTATTCCTGAAGCGTATCGCGGTGTCGGCCCGCGCAGATTCCTCGAGGTTCTCGCGAAATAACCTCGCGGGCCTCGCCAATTTCACATATTTGCCATTTATGCGCGAGAGGGGCGAGAGCGGAGGGGCGGCCTAAAACCGTGTGGGCGCCTGCGAACGCATTCCCTAATCGTCTATCGCAGGCGGAAGCACGAAACACATCCCATTACTTTTTTCACTCGTGTAATGACGATCCACTCTCGTGTACTCCCCGACGATTGATCGATTTATTACGACTCAAGCTTATCGTCTCCCGTGAAACCGAGAGACCGGGGGTGGGGGTAAGATGGAATCTATTTTTAATATTAACGCATCGAGCCCGCTTTGCCTCACGCTGCCCGTGAATATACGTCTTTCGTCGAGAGCTTTTAATGAATATAAAAATAAATAAATAAAACGTGCTCCTGTTGCGAACAGCCTGAACAACGGGAACAACATGACGCGAAAGAAGTCTCAACGGGCGTTGCCGGAGAGTCAGAGAAGCTCGACTTATCGTCCGGCCTCGTACGAGTCCTCCTCGTTCAATGAATCCGAGAATCGCAGCGCACTCGACTCGCTGCGCGACGATTTTCTACGGTCGGAACAACAGGCGTCCTACGACGAGGACAATCTGTGGTGTCCGAGATGCGGCGACAGAATGACCGAACCTCGGCTTCTCGCCTGCCTGCATCCTATTTGCACGCCCTGCGTTAACGAGCTTTTCAGTCAAGGTAGGTCTATCCTGCACACGCATATATATCTATATATATACACGATCGGGGTGTAACAATGTTTATAGAAAAGGCCATGGAACAGCTGTCGGTAAGGCAGGATGTTTGCAAACGAAAAACTCCCGGCTGTCTTTCAAATACAAACATTGGATTATGTGCTTATTTATGTGAGTGTGTGTGTCTTTTTTCGTGTGCACGCCCAGCTCCTGGTAAATATTGCGGTAACGACGGTAAGCGGGACAGAACTTCGTACGGCGTCGGGGAGGGATGTCCCGTCTGCGATCATCCGCTTCCCCACACTGGATCGCCCGTACCGCCTCCTCACTATCCTCTTCAGCATCGGCTCGTCATGAACGCCGTTCGTCGACGACTTTCTCACCGGGTCCTGTGCTGCGACCTCTGTGCCGAGGAAGTGCAGGTGACACATTTCTTTTCAACTCACTCGAACTCACAATTTGTAAATTTTCTCTAAATTTGTAGATTTTCTCCAAATTTGTAAATTTTCTCTAAATTTGTAGATTTTCTCCAAATTTGTAGATTTTCTCTAAATTTGTACATTTTCTCTAAATTTGTACATTTTCTCTAAATTTGTAAACTTTCTCTAAATTTGTAAATCTTTTCGAAATTTGTAAATTTTCTCTGGATTTGCAAATCTTTTCGAAATTTGTAAATTTTCTCTAGATTTGCAAATCTTTTCGAAATTTGTAAATTTTCTATAGATTTGGAAATTTTTTCTACATTTGTAAATTTCTCTAAATTCTTAAAATGTCTATATTTTTTTTATGTTTAAATTAAATTTTTGTTTTTTATTTCAAAAACAATTGTATAACGAATTAACTTTCTTATCAATGTATCAATACTTCAAATCCACTAAATTTGGAATAAACAGGCATCGGTTCACTGTCCAACTTGCCTGGGAAACTTTTGCGCGTCTTGCGGCAGCCAGCATCAGGAGGCCCACGAGAACGAGAACGGGAATGGCATGGTTTACCATCAAGTTCGGCCGCTCTGGGAGGCGAAGAGATTTCGAAGAACTACACTGTGCCTCGAGCATCCCGCTCACGCGCTCCGTTTCCACTGCATCGCTTGCCGACGTGTCACCTGCAGGGAGTGCATGTGGCGAGGACCCCACAGAGGTCACGCCAGCGAGGACGCCTCCGGTGCTGGCCGAAGGGCGACCGCCGTGCTGATCGCGGCTCTTCAGCGAGCCAGGACGCTACTCAATTCTCTTCTCATCGAATACGACGATAGATCCTTCACAAACGACGACTCAATCGCCAGACAGCCAAGTACCTACAATTCGAAGAAGAACAATAGGTACGGAAAAGTAAGCATTGAAACCGAATTAGTAACGAAACCGGCTTATCGTCGGAACCGAGATTATTCCCTCGATGCGTGGATTTTCTCGACGGCACAACTTTTCTAACAGATATTCCGGCGCTGAGACTCCATCTAGGAGGGCACACGGCTCGACGCTCAGCTCTCACGCGAGAGAAGCTCAGGAACGCATTCACGAGTTCGCCAGACTGCAAAGAGCCAGGTACTTGCTCGATGCCATATCGCTCGGCGAGGAACTACTCGCCGAAGGCTCCGACGTTGAGATTCTCAGCCTCAGCAGAATAATTCTCAAACGATTGCACATGCTCGGATCTAGTTGTTCATACGGTGAGCGAGTTGAATTAACGAATATCTGTTCGATGTTACGATGGGGTGCTGTGATTCGTTTTTACTTGACTCGGTGCGAAAATGGCAGTTTTACGCACGCGTGCTTAAAACCCCCATTTTTACACGTTGTGAAGCAAAATTTGATACGATAGTCTTGCGAAAAACTTCTTCTTAACTCGCGTGACTGCAATATCCCCCTTCGACTCGTACTGCAAACTCACACTCGTCGGAAAAAGTTTTATCGCACTAGTATCGTAAATTACAATTTTATAACGCATGCATGCATGTTGCTTCCTGTACCTGCCGAAAGTGCCATAAGTGGTGCTTTATAGTAAGGCGTCACGTGAAACGGCGCATGCGCACATCGACTCGATTTTATTTCTCGCATGCAAATTTACTTTCTCGCACGATTCTCGCGCGTGAGAAGTAAGAGAGTAGTTCTTACGCCACGGTCGACAGGAACGAACTTCTCCCGCATTTGTTACAAAAAATATTATGAGATACTAATGCGGTATAGCGAACATGATACGAAAATTGTGGTGTGGGTCGCACTCGCCGCACTTCACAACCTGCGTATAATGTTCGCTTTACCGCGGTCGTATAACAAAGTACTATTTTTTCCGTTCTTTTCAGAAACTACGAGCCACGATGCCTCCGAGAAATATCAATCGAGATCGAAACACGCGGGAGTTTTTCACTGCTGCACATTCTGTTCAAGCGGTGGCAAGAAAGAAGCCACTTGTGCATGCAGAGGGAGCATGCCGGGCGGTTACATGGGCTGCGGCCACGGGCATCCCGGACATCCCCGCGTTAATCACTGGTCCTGTTGCGGATCGACCGACCGGTACGGTTCCTGCTTGCTTCTGCCCAAGTTACGCTATCAAGTGATACTCTGACGGTGTTTCAGTAGCGATGAGAAAAAAAAAGTACGGTTCACCGATTTTGTGATATATCATTTATGTCGTCTCAAATTATCGCCCACTTACAGATTTTTATTTATTAAACGCACGGACCGGTTGTAAATATAAACTAAACGAAAAATATATATATATTCTTCCAGCGCGAGGAATGTTGGGCGATTTAATTAAACATCGAGACGATGCGAAACTTCACGACGGGACACTGATTGGAATTAAGATACGCGCCAGCGTCTCGACGCCAAGTACTTAAAAAAACAATTTTTTGAAGCTATGTTTCACGTCGCGTCGGGGTTTGTCAGCGCCGTTGACCCTAGCACGACATCGAGTCGGTATCGTCGGTTCTGCGAGTATCGAAATTCGCGGGAACGATATCCTCCTTTTTGGTGTTCTTTATCATACCAATTTTACACAGCTCGTACAGCCGTAAAAGATGATTTTCGTTCGCGACCCCGTGCTCCAGCCGGATCATGTGCCATTTCAGGGAGGCACTAACTAGATCCGGATGACCGATTATCTTCGTGCGAATCTCCAACGGATCGACCCAAAGAGTGTCGCCGAGGTGCAGACGAACCTGTACAAAAAAATTCCATCCTATTGAACATACCCACATTGACGTGCGTCACGAAACGGTCGCAGTTGGTGCAATATTTGCGGTCACAGTCGTTGTAACTTGATGAAATTTAGTTTCACGGAGATATCTTCAGGGTCGTGAGCAGAGCTGGGCAAAAAGTACTTAAAGTACTTGATACGTAGTATCATACGTATCCAATACTTTAAGTACGCGGTACCATAAGTACTAAATACTTCGCGTACTGTACTCAACTTTGTTTTAGAATGATGTTTAAGAATATTTTGCCGGTACTCAAAGTGCTAGGCACTTCAAATACCAAATACTATAAGTACTTTGCCCAGCTCTGGTCGTGAGCGATTCCCAATTGTCGATTGACGAAGAAACTATACCTTGGCTAGAACGAAGGAGTGAAGTTTCGTTCTGTCTGGAAACCAGCTGTGCGCGTCATGAATGGCACGATGGTTCCACTCGTATTCGTCGTTGTACGGGGAAAGTCCCGCCAGGAATACCTCGACGATGTGGGTATTGCGATTTGCGAGTTCGTCCGGCAAGTTCATCAGCTGCGTCGTCTATGCGGGCAAGTACGAAATTTAATCTCTCGTCTCTGCTGGCGGTATCGACGGAGAGTTTCGCGTTTAAATACGTACACTTATCCTCGGTAGAATAGCACCCGTGTCGATACATTTCAACTCCACGGCGATCGGCACGTCGTCGTAATCCTTCTCCGCTATGTTAAGAATCTTGACGCGTTGAAAGTTGTCCAACGACTCTTCCACAGCGAAGATATCGCCCACTTTAATGGTTTTCCGGCGGTATCTCCTGCAAAAATTATTCACACACATACACTGCCTGTCATCGATACCCAATTTTAGTGGGTGATATATAGGTGCCTGTATGCACAATATTGTAAAAAGATGCGCAGGTAATTTAATGCAGACTGGAAGTTTTTATGCAAAAACTGGTATATTAAATTTCATGTAGAGTTGTGATGAAAAATGAATGTTCACTGTATTAAGGACATTGGGAATATTTTATTTTTAATTATTTACTTTAATTAAAATAAAAAAGTATATTCATGTGTCAGCACAATTGTATACATTGAATTTAATGTATCAGTCTTTGCATAAAAACTTCCAGTCCGGTACATTTCATACGATTTTTTTGACAGTGAAAATGTTTTCGGTACCATCTGACTGAAAAGGAATGGAAGATCGACAATAGGTAAAAACATGATGCGATTTATCAGGCGAAATTATATAATACAAACAACACGATAAATAATTTTGTTTTGCGAAAATGATATTTTCTCTGAGTATTTTCACTATACTAATGTGACGATTATTGATTAACGGATATATATCCAATCATACTAGATGTTTTGCTTGATATCTTCGATCCAGTTAAGATACCGAGCAAAACATCCAACAAAATAGAAAAACCAAAAAAAAGCAGGCATCAATGATGGACAGCGTAATCGATCGAGTGTAATTTAACGAGGGACAATTTCTCCGCACGCACCTGTTCTTCTTATCCGCGTAATACGCCTGCATCATCGCCGAAGTCCGCATATACTCTTCAGCCGAGTATTTCGTAACTTTTTTGTCCGGCTTTATGTACTCCATCAGTCTCGCTGTGAAATGCGTAGCGTTGTGAACGTAAGTGACGATTAGCTTGACGCTATCTCCTCTGCAAATTTGACGATACAGACGAGTGTGTTTAAGTTATTCGAATTTGACGAAACATCGCTGCGAGAAGAAGAAAAAAACGCTCACATCTCGATCGGAGTAGTCGGTGTGTCGACACCGTTGAGAACGCAGTGTCTGTAAGGGCAGGAATTCTTCTTCGGGCAGAATCCGAATGCCTTCACGTTGTCGCAGATCGGGTACATATTTTTCATTCCGTCCAGTGTCGCGGTTATTCGCTGAATCAAACGAATTTTAACAATGATGTTAGGATTCGATGGAATACCAATGAGTGGTCTTCATGATTTACCAAAACTTTGTCCATGAATTGCGATCGGATTTTCGTTCCGCAACGTTTAGCGACCTCCACTACACCGTACAATTGAACGTCGTTCGTCTCGTCGATTATCACAGTGACCTTGCACTTTCCTTCTCCCTGAAACGATAAATTAAACGACTCAATTATTAGTGTAATGGGATGTAATACTAAGACTAACATAATGGTCCATATATATTATATTATATTAGTTATTTATATATCATAGTATAAAACATGACAGCATATTAGTTCCTCGATATTAGTCTTATTAGTCATTTAGTTAGGCATATCACCTTCTTTAAGTTATTCATGAGAGTCGAAAATCTAAAGTAGAACTGGGTTTTTGATGGCAGCGTGACGGAGTAGTGAATCAACCAATCGACGTCCGTAATGTTGAGATCGACGAGAACTTGATCGGTACATATCAGTATCGGATACAAACCGGATACACAGGCCTTCCAGGATTCCCTGATACCGTGAATCTCGGTGAATATCATCTTTTCACAGGCAACGAGAGTCTTCTTCGTTCGGGAGACATGTTTGTCGAGAGCTCGGGCTTCCTCGCTGTGGCTACAGATTATTATAGTCTTGAGCATCGACGCATCTTCGCCCAGAAGCTCTGCGGGGAAGAGATTAATTTATTTACTTTCGAAAAAGCTCGATACTCTCAAACGCGCCGTATTTCCAGTGCCACTGCTTACCCGTCAATTTATCCATCTTTTTCTCGGTCTGGATGAAATACAAACTCGGCATTACACGACCGAACACCGCGGCCTCCATGTAGGAACCGATACACACGTATGGATCGGTCATACATTGTCTAGCAAATTCGCTGACAAGCGAGGACCATTTACGAGCCACCGCTACTATTTGCAACGGTGGCTTATCAAAGTTTTGACGTTCCTTCTTGCCGATGATAACGTGCTTCGTCAACAACTTCCTGAGCTGTGAAACATCAAACATCAATCGGAGGAGCGCTGGTCGGTAACGCGGGTGGATTTAATCGAGAAAGTGGCAAATTACCGGCGCGTAGTACTTGTTCAGTATAACGTCGATCCCATCTATCACGAGATGCGAGAGATTCCCGAAGTTCAATACTTTCCGGTGCTCGTCGTCTTGATTTATGAATCGTGCGAGAAACGGGGGTGTGGCGACGAGTATCTGGCATCCGTTGTATATTTCGGCCTTTGCAAAAGAAAAAAAAACACAAACAGTCTTCGATATCAGATCGGCGTGATTTACCTTTTGTGGATTGTGATTCAGTAGATTGGATCGCGTAAATGAACATTACCACGAAAGATCTGTTGGGTCGTCCGTTGTAGCCGGCAACGCTGCGAATGTCTGTGTAGCATTCGAGCAATTCGGAGCAAAGCGCCTGAACACTGAGAACGTCTGGTGTTGAGGAGCACAGAATTAGTATAGCTGGATTGTTGCCTTTCGGTACCTGATAAACAGAACGATTTTAAGTACATGTGGATTTTAAAAAATGGTAACTGACTATAAGTAACTATAATTCAATAATAGAATTATTACATGGGGAGTGGCGCATAAAACCGCGATAAGCCAGCTGAAGAGCTTAACAAACAAAGCGTTAAAAACCCTCTTCGACAAACCCGCGGGATATGCAACGGAACAACTGTATAAGGAGTTGAAGTTACTTAAAATACACTCTGCCGAAAAGCGCGCCTATACTTGGCGCGAACCAAAAGATATCACCCATAAATCATAAGACACGAACAGAAAACAAGAAAAAATGTAAGACGCACAGATCACAACATGGGGGCAAAGAAGCGCTAAACAAATAATACAGAAGCCTGCGCTTTTCACGTAACAGCGTAAAAGATGTTGCTTTTGTTTTTTGTTTTTTGTTATAATTTGTATTTGTTATCTATCCCTGGAGCCGGGTGTTGGCAGGAAATGTTTAAACCACACTCGCATTGACGCGAGCTCACTAAGAGCTTAAAGTAAACCGACGGGATGATATCCGATCCATTATAATTTTCATGCAATAAATCTGAATCCGAGTAACTACCTCTTTCCACGAAGCGATGCAGCTGACGATCGGCAGGACGTATCCGATCGTTTTTCCGCAATTCGGTGGGCCGACGGCGAGCACGCTCAATCCTTTCGCCACGGCCGGCCACATGTAAGTCTGCATTCTTCGCAAAGCGATTATCGACAATCTCTCGAGGGCTTCGTGTATTCTCCCGGGAAATCGGGCGTCGGCTACCGTAGTCAGGCGCTCGCAACTGATACTCGAATTCACTAAAATCTGCTGGCAATCCTCACCGGCGTAACGTATCAATTTGCCGCCTTTTAAAATTGATGTAACGCGCATTTGTTCGCATTGTCGGTCGTCCAAACGCACATACGGCTCGACTGTTGCGTGACCCTTTCGGGGAGATTCGTTTATCGTGGCCGCAACATCGATAACTATTCCGCCATCGACCGCATTCGTTTTCTTCGTCACATCCCAATTTTGAGCTTTCATCAGTGTCAATAAATCTGCAAAAGCATTTTTTTATGATAATGTTTATGATTAAAGTAATTACAGAAATTACCTTTGGTCAGATAAACGGCAAATTCGTTGCGAACTAATATCTCGCTGAGAGATACGATTTTATTGTCCAGAAAGAGATATAGATCTCCATACTTTTCCTCGTTTTCTCCCACAGCTCTGTAGTCAAAGTACAGCCTGGTAGAGGCTGCGATACACTCTCTAGTGATACGGACAGCTGTGTCACTCCATGTCCTCGTTGCCCTAAAAATAAATACATCAAATAACTAAATAGATAATTGTTGAGAATCAAAGAGAGGTCAGAAGACGTTTAGTGAGAATAAATAAATTTATAGATAAAGAAATAAATAGGTAATTGTTGAGAATCAAAGAAAGGTCACAAGAAATGTAGTGAGACGACGAATTGCGCCAAGAAGAATGTAAGCGGTTGGAAGAAAGTGTCATGATTACATAGGGCCTAGAATTTTGAACGCGTGATCTTGCAAGTCAGAGAAGTCATAGACAGGGCTGCAGTGAGCAGCCTAAAAATAGCAAATAAATGATTACGAGGAGCTACTGAAGCAAATATAGGGGAATTTCTTTGATTGTAAATGCACGTAATAAATTAATGTATGGAATGGCTTTAATGTGTGGACTGGATTGTTATATGGAACGTTACTCCTTAAGATATTATATACATGGATTTTCACGCAATTGAGCCTGCGACATTTGACGCCAATGATTTATTGAATATAGAAAACGTATGTGTGATACCATCGAATAAGTTTAAAAGCTTTTGTGGACAAAACGAATGTGCATAAACATTTTGAACTTAATCAATTAATAACAAAGTAAATGAAGAAAATGAAAATAAATACCAAAACAAATACATAAATGAAGTAAATAAAATTTCTATACATTGCATATTCGTCCAGCAACTTTTGGTTGCGAAAAAAAATTGACCTACTCCATGGTTTCCCTATCCCCAGATGCTGTACTTGAGTATACAGCGGGTATAACATTGTACAATCCAACAGTGACAGTCAAATAATCATCCGGCACCAAGCTCCTCGGAATTACAGACAAGTCTTCTCTGTACGCTTGGATTGTATCGCCGTGGTCCACCAGAAAGACATTGTACTTTGAAGTTTTTTCATTGAAACTGCCCAGCGTCCCTCTGACCCACCAAGCAGGCAATTCCAACTCCGGTCTGTTTTTAACTATCGCTATCTGTAAAAAAAAAAAGTGGAACTTCTCAATCCCCACATTCTTTGAAGCGTTGCCACTTTGATTGTTTGTCAGTAACACAGATTACATCTCCCGTATTCGGTTCCGTCTTCGCAGAGATCCTCTTCCACGTCTTACGCTTCATCAGCGATCGTAATTTTCCACTAATGCCATTGTGCCGTTCGGTGAACGATTCCTCGTGATATATTTTTATCACGCTCGGACTCGCGACGTTCGTCACTTTTATCGCCACAGCCGTGGCTGGGATACCTTTGCCGGTGCCTGCAATTTACCAAACACGTTTTATTCACGACACAACAATCGCGTACGGACGGAAGAAAAAATATAAGAGAAACGGATCTTCTCCTTTACCCATTGTTAGCTCGCTGCGAGGTGTCACGGCATCTTTCGAGCGTGCAGCAGCGTGTGCACGATCCTTTGTTGTGAATCCGGAACCGGCTTTATCAGCTGATCGCGTCTACCTCTAATCTTTGCTTCAAAATAAACACTCACACGTATATACACATATATACACGTGTGCATGAATATATATAAGTATTTTGTTGCCGGAAGAGAAATCAGTTTTCTTAAAGGTCAATGACCCGCACGGATTTCGCGTAGCATCGTCTCCTCCCTTTCGGTTGGCGGAATTTGAATAACGTTTGACGAATCAGGTGTTCTAATAGTGTACTTGCAGTTAACGGCTCGTGCAGTGCACGCTTGTTTGCCCGTGCCGCACGTACTCCGATCGCGCGCTCCTCGTTACGTCCCGTAGTTCGTTAATTATCGTTTTGTCGGTCTCCCCCCCGTCGTAACAATGTTGCACCTGGATGCCCATCGATTGTTCAGCAATCTGTACACACGATGCACCGTGAGGATACCGGCTATACATCTGTCGAGATCGCAAAAGGCAAGTGTTTATTTTTCATCCTCGCCGTTCGCGAGATTCTTAGGTTACGATCGTCGGCACCGCTCTTGTTTACTGTCCTTTGTAACCTTATGTAAGCGGGTTTTTTTTCATTCCACGATCTCACGAATTCTTCGGCGATCGGCGAAGCGGCGACGTCGTTTAATTATTTTTTTTCCATAGATTTTTATTCTGTGTCTCACGAGCGGAACGCTTCTGCTCGGCGGTTTGGCACAATTTTTGAAGAGACGACGTCGTCCTCCGTATCCTTCGGTGCGCAGACAATTGAGGGACACCAGGCAACGGCTCATGAACGCCAAGTCGGCAAATTTCGGTAATCGCTCGAGAGAACAAACTCTTCAAGATAAGCTACTTATTTTGGGTCCGAGAATCGTAGCTAGTCTGATCTTTCGATACCTTCCAGATAACGTGTCCCAAGTGTCGTGGGCGAGAAGGAGCGAAGCCAGCACTCGCAGCCACATGAGCGATCGTGCTTCACTGATTTCGTCGGCTCCGGGAGGTCCCGACGGAGACGTTCGCCTCACTCCGCAGCAGTACGGGGTGTTGGGTGAGCGAAGCTAATTTTGTTTTTTTTCTTCCTGCGACTGTTCAGCGTTATGTGTGTGTAGACAACTCAAATGATAGAAAAATTGGCGACATTGGTGCAGCGGTTAGTGCCCTTACTCAACCCTTCACGTACATGATCCTTGTTTAACGAGGAGCTAGAATTTGCCAAGACGCAACTTTCGAACTATTCGAATAACAAGTCGATGGGCTAAAAAAAATCTGTAAAAATTCAGAGACGTACCTTGAAGTGCTGTTTTTTTTTTTTATAAGCCAGAAAAAAGTTTTGTGCTTAAAACAAGGCATGGTCGTTCGCTCTCGGCAAAAAGTCGCCCGTGCTTGAAGGTTTAGTAACAGACTAAGATGGTTTCGAATCCTGGCGAGCACCATATTTTTCTATCGTTCAAATTTGGACCGTCACATGATCGGCCACGATCGATTCTCCGAAGTTTCCGCTTGGTCGTTAAATTCGGAGAAGAACTCGGAGATGCGGAGAAAGCGAGAGAAAGCGAGGGTGCGTCGTACGGTGCAGGAAACCGACTGAAATATCATTCTCCGCTTGACGTATTTACATAGTATATATATTTACATGATAATGTACATTTCAGCAGATTATTTATTACTCGAACGCGGTAACGCCTCCCCCGGTCTCTCAAGGGAGTCTCAGGAGGGCTCTTATGTCATTATTTTATTTTTATTTGTTTTTCTTTCGCCCATCGTATTCGAGGTACAGCATAATGGAGAAGCGGTCGGGTACAGATTTCGGTACTTAGACTTATAATCATATTTATTCCTCGTGGGAACAAAGAATCTGTGGCTTCCTCGTGGGATTTTTCGTTTAGCGTTATTATACATCAACAACTCGATCGTTTAGATATTTAATCGACTTATAACTCGCTGGTTCTCTAAACGCTACGGATTTTTTTTTTCGTGGAGAGGTAAAATTTATTTGAAACATTAGCAAAATTTTTTTGAAATTTTTTTTTTCGGAGGGATAGCCTTTCTCTCCCTCTCTCGTCTTTCTACGTGTTCGCCCTATGCGATCGACCTCGAACTTTGCGATCTGTATTTTTTATTACTTTATTCGTATATGAAAAAAACATACCGAACGAAAAGCATGGTAACGTGGGTAATCTGAAAACCTTCGTAGTTTACTGATGCATTAATAACGACGCTAGGCACGAACGCTCACCTCGATACGAAAGAAAAAGTGTTTCGTTCCTATCGAATCGTCCCGTCGGGTCTTGCGTAAACACAATAAAAAAAAATAAACAAAAACAAACAAATCATAACGCACAACTCGGACCGCCGAAGCTTAACGTCGAAGATACAAATGTCGAACGATTAAATTATTACAATGATAACAAGTAAATATCTATGGTGACTCTTCAACTGGACTTTATATACATAATATATGAACGAAGTGAAAAGCCGTTTCTTTCGTTTCGTTTCCAAATTTTTTTGTTTTGTTTTTTTTCTTCTTTTTTTCTTCTCTTACGGGATACGCTCGGTCAGGTACAATGGTACGACCGGTGAAATCCCGCGAGTCCCGTGGTCGTCTCTACGATTATTACTCTTACACGCTATTCTTACAAACCTTATCAAACTTCTAAGATTATATCTGCATTCTCAAAAAATATAGCCGCATAGCCGCTGCTGCGTTCAGTTCGCGTCGCTACGTCTCTCCGAAGTTTTTATTTTCGTCTAACCGCATCCCCCGACAATATAATACCTAATTTTTACGAAGTTTCATAAACGCTTCGCGGATGTGTTCGCGACATCGTGCGCTTGCACGAGGCTCAGGCGGATAATTGTAAAGCCTTGAAGCTCGAGGTCAAGGGTGGCTCTGAGCGCTGGTGGCTCGAAAAAGTCGTTCAGCATTTAATTCAACCGACAGACGGAATGTGTTTATATTGTGTCAGCGTAACGCGCGCGGTGGTAATCGCCGTCGCGGACGTCGTCAACATCTAATCGCCTCGATCCACTTGTACTTAACATCGAAGTAGGACTAGCTCGTAATTTTATAGATTTCCCTCTTATTAGTACCTAAATATATCATCATTCATATATTTATATATTAAATATCAAGGTTTTTTCTGAAAGGCAAGCATATGTCAGGACTACGCCAGCCATCGCCAAAAAGAGATTCTCTCGACACATATATATACATATACATATACATATACGTATACATATACATATACATATACATATACATATACGTATACATATACATATACATATACATATACATATACATATACATATACATATACATACATATACATATACGTATACATATACATATACATATACATATACATATACATATACATATACATATACATATACATATACATATACATATACATATATGTGTACTATAAGTTACAGACAAACTTGGAGCGGTAATAATGAATTTTCGTTTGTCCCCTCTCCATAATCCAACGGGAATGTCGTTATCTTCTCATTCTTTTTTTTTGTTTATCGCGTTATTACTATTGCATTTTATGGATACTAGCGACGAAGAGGCGAAAATTTGAAGATTCACGTGATCCTGTAGAACGCGATAACCGATATTGCCACGAAAATGAGATTGGGCTTGAAGAGAAGACTGGAAGTAGCCGCGGACTTTGAGCCCTCGACTTTGTTCTTCAACGAGAGAGGACCGCCGTCGTCGTTCTGTATGTTCGAGGGGTCGTTGTTCCTCGGTGGAATTATTCGATTCTCGTCGATGTCGGGTGTCACCTCCTCCATCGGGTTGGTCTCCTTGCTGCTCACGTACTCGGGCTGCTTGGTGATCGTCGTGAGCGTGATGGCCTCGGTGCTCGGCGGCGCGACAGTCGTCGGCACGAGGCTCATGTTGCCCAGATAATAAATCGGTCCGAACTCCGGCTTTACGTCCATCATCGTCTCCTCCCTGCACATTCCGGTCATCATTCGAGATTTTCTCTCGCCATCCTCGTAGATGGACACCAATTCGCCGCTGTACGGTACTTCCATGTCCGTGTAATTTGCCCTCAGGGTCACGTTCACCGCGGTGCCGGGCTCGAGGCGTATTTTGACTCTGTGGAAAAATATTTTTGTCAAATTTTGAAAAAACGTGATGAGAAATTAATTCAACCCTTTGAAGCAGGGTGTATCACAGGTGATACACTGTAAAATTTTGTTTTTGAAAATTAATGAACGGTATTGGATGTTTTCTTACAGAAACTGTTTCTGAAATTTTGAACACGTATGCGTTACAATTTCACAGTAAAATTTTTATTTTTAATGACAATTTTTGTAAGTTTTAGACAAAAGATTTGGAATTTTAATATATGGTATTGTAATTTTACAAAAAAAAGTACATTAATGTTTAATTAATGTAAGTAATGTAAGCAAATTTCAAGTTCTGGGACATTACATTTATAATTTTTTTAACAGTGTACGCTTCTTTGAATTCCGAAAAAATGCATTAATAATCAACCGACGTACTTGAAACTTCATACTTGCCAAAACAATATATGTTTCCTTCAAAGGGTTAATTGAATTGATTTTTTTAATAGTTTTACTATACTCACGTGTAGACATTAGAACGCACAGACTTCGCCTCGATGCCCCAAGAAATGAATCCGAATCTCGTCCCGTTTACGTTGGTTATTGAGGTATTTAGGGCTTTTATCATCGCATGACCTTGTCCCCAGTATATCGAGTAATTGAATGTGTATCCGAGGGCTTCGGCGAAAACGGCGGATTCCGAACCGGTGTTTCTTATAGTCGCCTCGCGGAGCACACGAGGAACTCGTTTCATCGTACGCTGCCTGTGATAGTTCAATTTAACGGCTGTGAGCTCGTAGAAAGTGGGCTCGGTCTCGACGAGTATCTCACCGGACTCTGCCGTTCCCTCCTCGCCGTCCTGCCGAGTTGAGATTAATAGATTATTCACAGGAACGATTTGAGGCGATACGATACTTCCGTCCGCGCCCGGCCGAGACTTGGTCGGTAACAAAAACTGTAATCCATTTACCAACTGGAAGATGCTCAATTTTTCTAAGAAACGAAGATACGAATAATCCGGAAAATTCAAACTGCCTCGAAGAAGGAAGGATTACAGTTTTCGTTACCAAGTCCGTTTCCCATCAGGCTTTATTTTATATATATATATTACTGATTTACAGAAAATAAGTTTTCACTTTTTACACCTGCTTCTCTATATTGCTCTTCACGTGCAAATGTATAAATCATTTTTTTTAAATCCATTCGCTCTGCTTCAACTGCGTGTATCGGTAACGTGTTCCACGCTTCCGCTATCCTATTGCACAGAACCTGCACTGATCATAAAAAAGGTTGAATCAACTAACGATTCGGGCAGAGATGTTCAAATAAATATTGCGTTGATACAGCTAAAAAAATCGTTAGTTCAACAATTTTTTGCACGATTTCACCAAAACATTTTTGAGCCATTAAAATATTTTGTGCGACCAACTAAATATTTATTTGAACGCCCCAGCTCGAATCATTGGTTGATTCAACCGTACTTTCTTATCAGAGTGCTTTCACGGGTTTTTATTATTAAATGTATATTTTTTAATATAAATCAGAGCTGGGCAAATACTCTAAGTACTTGAATTACGTATTGAAGTACCAAGTACTTCAAGTATTGAGTACTGGCAGAACGTAATAGCTGAAGTTCTGAGTACCAGGCATTAACTCAGTACTTAATAATTCAATACGTACTTCAAGTACTTAGTGTATTTGCCAAGCTCCGATATAAATTTACATATATTTTTAGCGAATCTTCACTCACGTCCTTTACGTAGGTAATTTTACCGAGTCCCTCGGACGAATCGTAAGTGCCGATGTAGTGAGTGTACCCGTGATTCTTGTCCATCCTGACGCTCTCCTCCTCGCTGACGACGTGCCTGGCGACGTACTTGGTTTCCGCCGCGACGGCTCCCACAGGAGTCTTGTGAAACTTGTCCCAGGTCTGCCACCTGAGTCTCGCCGACTTGTCCACGTTCTCCAGAAGATCATAACGCTCGTAAGAAGCCACGTTACCGAGATACGTAACGGTACATCGTTTTTCACCTTCGATCTGCTTGCCGGCAACCGGGACACCATTATGAAAGACTCGGCAAACGTATATCGAGCGTTGCTTCACCACAGGGTTGCTCGCTTGATTGTCGTTCGTCTCGTCTGCGACAAACAAAGTACGAGCACGAAGTGAGATCAAAGAGAATCGACCGAGTCGAAGACGGATGAGCTCTCATAGGATGGAAGAGCTTGAAGAGAAAAAAAATCATTCAACATACGATCCATCATTCGCTGGACCTCGAAGCCCCCGATGACGATATCCTTCGTGTCCTCGTAGTGACTTATCGGCAGCCAATTGAGAGTGCTCGAGGTGACTCGCTGTCCGAACGCGGACATAATGTACACGCTGTCGTCGCCGCGGACGAGCCCGACGAGCAGGACGACGCCTGCGATGCCCGACCAGCCGAGAGTTCTGCTGATTCGAGTCATCTGAAAACAGAGCAGAAAAACAAACGTTTCAGAAGTTGCAACGCATTAATCAAAACATCCGCGAAACGATACGCTGAAACAAAATATCAATGACTCAAGTAAAATTCGCTTGCCGGGTGTCGAAGAAAAAAAGAAATGCAAATGGTACCTCTTTATCTAGATTCTTCAACCTCATCACATGCATCTTGTGTATTTCTTATACGCAATACGCAAAATCACTCATGTTTGCTATATTGGTTATAAAAATTTCCGAAAAAGTTTTGTCTTCAATCATCGCTCAGGGACTACATTTAACCTTTTTTTACCACTGATCTCGAAACTGCAATTTATTTTTAGTCTTAACTGTATATTTGATACGAAAACTTGCGTCAGGAACAAAAAATATTAATTTTTCGTCAGATTCAAAAAAATTCAAAATGTCATAACATTTTCACGTTTACGATCGAACCTCGCCAAATTAAATAGGGATCATTGGTCGGTAATAGTCCCTTTGTGTACAACTTTTTGGCCCGATAGCTCAAAAATTGTAAGAGCTAGCACAATGTTTCAGCAACTTTAAAAATCGCGTAAAATCTTTACGAGTGAAAGTATTTTGCTAGAAATGTAACTAAACGTTGATAATTCACCCCTCTACCTATACATTTCAGCTTGATAGCAAAAACCGTTCTTAAATGATAAGAGTTTTGGAGCATTCTGAACACATTTTTATTAAAATGTCGAATTTTTCCATTTCATGATAACAAAGCCTTTTACTTCCTCTATGTGGAAGTAAAATCGTTGTTTCAATTCTTACAATTCCATACGCGATTGTAACGATAACATATCGCCTTGACAGTCTTGCCGTCGTTGTTTCAATATCATGCGGAATTCTAAGAATTGAAAGCAAAATTAAAATAAAAGTTTTGTCATTGGCAACCCGCAAGCGAATTTTTTTCAGTTTAGCGTCGTTGGTATTTAATTCGATATCGGCACGACCGGCAAGCTGACGAGAACGATGACTCGAGTAAAAACAAAATTATGATAACAATAACATTAATAATAATTGAGGAGTATTTGTTTCGGCGCGGGCCGAGATCGAGGCCACTCGACGAGTCCCTGGGACGGGTCGCTAACATTTTCGCTCACACGAGCCGCGATGACGGAAGCTCGCTTCGCCATCGAGTCCTGCTGCATAATGCACGTCGGGGATACTTTTTCCGAGATTAAAGTTAGCGAGTAACCGGAGATGAAGGCGCGCGGTATTCGCTTGCTCGGCGAGGCTCCATCTCCGGTTTCCGGTGAACCAAGCGTCGCAACAGCGACGAATATCACCCTCTCCACCGGGTCGGATAATGAGAACCATCAGACTGTTTGCTCGCCTCTTTCATACCTGTAAAATGTTACACCGCTCGGACCGCGGTTCCTCGCTTTCTCGAGGCTTTCCACACTTTTCACAAAAGTAGCCTACACTTTCGGGTCTCGCAGTTTACCGTTTGACCGAACGGTGTTGGGTTCTTTTTTTTTTGGTCTCCGATCGATTGCCCAAGATACCGGCGCCGAAGCTTTTGTGTATAAATAATAGTACGGCACACACACACACACACACACACACACACGACAGTGTGCAGTCGGTACTTGCAGTTGTAGACTAACGGACGAACCGCGGGTTCAACGATCTCTCCCGTATCTTCTCGCTCTGCTGCCCCGGCGGGAACCCTCCAGAGTCGTTTCAACATTTAGAAGCGGCTCCTCCGCAGGCTCTCTCTATTGGTCCTATCTCGAATCTGGTACATTGGGAAAAAAGAGATCCGGCGCCTCGGAACCGGAGTCTTTCTCTCGCCTTTAAGCCGGGATATTCGGGACGGGTTAAAGAACCGGTGAGAGTCCCGAGGATTGTAATGCCCGCTCTCTACTCTCCGCGAGAATAATCAACTCGTACCGCTCCTTGTCGTCCCTCGCCACTATTCGCAACAACAACAACCATAATAATAATAATAATAATAATAATAATAATAATAATAATAATAATAATAATAATAATAACAATAACAATAATAATAATAACAATAATAATAGTTGTTGTTAGTATAATAGAGTTCGCTGCACCCGGGCGAGAGCTGCAATCGCGGCGGTTCCCGGGTGTGAACGCGAGGCGATTCAGCATGCGGAAAAGTGTTTCCGATCCGGAACAATTTTTTACCGCAAGGCCGTCACGATTGAGAGCCTCGGGTTCATGCCCGCGGCTCTGCAGCCATTTCATTCTCTATTGTTCGGTATTTCTTTCAAGCGTCCGCCTATGGATCGCCCCGGCGAGTTAAACTCTTTGAGCTTATTCGGTGCCATAATCGTCAGCCGGACGTATGTGACATATCCGTTTACCCTAGTGCCGTCGGAGAGCTGTAGAGCTTTATAATAAATTCATTACAGCGGGCATTAGCGAAGCCTTGACCGTCGTCTATCATGGGCACTTCGTGCTTTCATCTTTTTTTTTACTATCGCGATAATTGCTTTTAACCCTCCGTTCTTATCGTGGGGCAAAGTAGCCCGAAATTCAACTTAACGTTCGAAACTTTTTATTTTCACTTTTTTAGCGTGTCATAAATTTTCTACACTTATCTCTATATAAAATTGTTAACATTATGGTTCATTTTTTTGAAATGGAAATGGTGGACAGTTTTTGAACAATTTTCATTAAATTTCGAGTTAATTTGTTGTGCAAAATTTTATTGGTCTCTTTGGATCGCTTACTGTGCAGCGAATAGTCGCGCTTTTCATTTGAACACGTTCGAAGCAACGCCAGAGTAAATCAAACTCTGATTCAGCAACAATTTCCGCTCGTTTACTCTTCGTAACCCGATATCTCTGTCCGCTTCCGGTTGCGACTATTGTCCCGGCGCGAGACGCGGTGTTTCTATTCGTCAATCCTATTAGCGAACGCTTTCGCTGCGAGCCGCCAGGTGGTTCCTCGAAGAGGTTATGTACACGGAAAGAGATCGGTCATAGTCAAGAAACTAAGTTTAGTTTCTAAACTAAAGTTTACTAAACGTTAAGGAAACGTTCGTTTCTAAACTGACGGACGGTTTTCGAATAATTTGCATTAAATTTAAGGTATATTTTGTATGCAAAACTCTATTACTGGTCTCTTTGCATCGCCCACCGTGCTCTGAATATTCACGCTTTCCAGTTGGACACGTTCGATGTCACGCCAGAGACAATCCAACGATTCAGTTACTAACCTCGTAGAGATTATGTCGGAAACCGAGGCCGGTCAGCGTCACGAAACTAAGTTTAGCTTCTAAGCTAAAGTTCACTAAAAGTTAAGGTAGTGCCAGCACAAGTAAAAAGACAAAGATTACATAACACTTCTCGATGAGAAAAAAAAATCTGAAAAAATTCTAGCATATAAAAGGTGCTGAAAAGATTGTTTGTGCATAATAATAATTTCAGAATATTCATAACAAGTTACTGAAAACAAAAATCGTGCAACAAATTACCCGGCAACCAATTTTTTATTTTTATTGCGAAAATGATTTGTTAATTTTCTGAATACGTATGAATTTTTTCAGAATTTTATCTATTACTTGAAAATTACTATTTTAAACAAATTTTAACACAAAGGAAACGAATAACATTTTGGGGTCATTATTATGGACGAACTATCTTATCAGCATCTTCCATATGCTTGATTTTTTTCAGATTTTTATCCGATCGAAAAGTGTTTGTAATTCTCTTTTATTCCTCTGAAACTTGGGCGGCGTCAGTCATTGCGCTAGTACTACCTTAAGCGAACGTTTGGGTCTAAACTGACGGACGGTTCTCGAACAATTTTCTTTTACACATATTACTTATTCCTTTGACCGGTTCGTCCTTTTCCGATCAGTATCCAATAAACCCTAACTTTAGAGCTCTGAATAATGAATTACAATGCAATTACAAAACACTCGAAATCAAATTAAATCTAACCTTCCGATATCTGCGATAAGATCTTCGTAAATGTCGGGCAGATTTTTGGCCCAGTACAAAACTTTACTGTTCTCTCAGGTTCTTCCACCGTGCTCTGAATATTCGCGTTTTTCATCCGAACAATTTCGAGGCAACGCCGAGAGTAGATCCAACGATTCAGCAACAATTTCCGCTCGTCTACTCTTCGCAACGCGATATCTCCGTCCGCTTCCGGTAACGACTATTGTCCCGGCTCGAGACACGGTGTTTCTATTCATCAGTCCTATTAGCGAACCGCAGCTTTCGCCGCGGGCCGCCAGGTGGTTCCTCGGCAGAGGTCACGCCGGGGATCGAGGCCGGTTAGAGTCACGAAACTACGAGAGGGCTAACGGGGAAACGTAAAAGTTACAACCCGACGCCATCGAGCCGCAAACACGTCTGTACGGGCACGGAAATTATTTCGAGATTGTCATTGTTGCTCAAGTCCGGCCAACCGGTTTGGCTGTTACACTCTTTCGACAACCTCGTAACATCTCGAACGCCCGGTGGACCTTCTTTGTTTCTCGCGCGCCTGGCGTGATAGTCTTTTTTTTTTTTTGTTTTTTTTGTGTGCGTCTCGTCGTTTGCCGAGCGTAAACCCGCGGACGTATGCGCCAAGGCTGGGAATCAAAAGGGCGTGACCCTTGTGTTATGGCATTTGCGTTACGCCCTTCTGATTCGCGGAAGACGGTATTCTGCTATCGAGTACCTCCCGACTCTTCACCTATGAAAAAAAAGATCTATATATACACGCTATATATATTCTTGACCGTTACGCAATTCGCTTTTGCGTCTCCACGCACCGGTGCTCTCGCAGTATTTACCCGAGTTGCAAATTACGAGCGGTGGGTGCGGTCAACGTGTGCGTTTACGTGCTCGTTTTTCCCTCGTGGATTAGGAGAGCCTGCGGGCTAATTTCCATATCGAAATGTCTGTTAGCGTCAACATATTCGCGAGGCTGTTTATTTAACCCTTCGTAATTTATAACCACGACAGAAACGACAACGAAACGGCGCTGATGGGCACAGAGCCTGAGAGTGGAATATTTGTGGGCCTTACAAAGGATTAAGACGTGCCTTATTCACTTATTTATTTTTTATCACTACAACAAAAATTATACCAATCATCCCATGAGATTATTTTTTCATAACGCTGTTCCCATGATGTGTAAAAATCCTCGGGTTCGAATATGATAAATTGTAGAAATTCAATTATTATTTTTTTTTAAGTTGTAGTAAGTTTAATGTTCTTAGTACCTTTAAGAAAATGGAATTTCTTCTATTATTTTTTATACTCGGACCTGGGATTGTTTCCACATAATCGGAACACTTTTACGACCGCTCAATCGCATGGTATTTTTTTAATTAATTATTTGTTTTTTTTTTTGACAAAACATGTTTTTTTTGCCTGAAGTTGTCGAAGCCCCTTTAAAGATTTTTTTTTTCGTTTTTTCGTATGGAGCATTGAGCTCGGAGAAAAATAATCTGATGAATAGCAGTCGCGGTGACGGCGGCATTGTTCCCGATTCGGGTTACAAGAGCACGCGCCGAGGGAATAGGACTCGCTCATTCAATTTTTTACATAATCGTTCTCGCTATAATCTCTCGTGTTGTTGCAATAGAAAGCGCGCGCGCGCGTATGACACAGCCTCGACTCTGTTGCGTGCGTCTACGCAATAAATTTTAGCGGCGTGTTCCGTTTCGCATGGATCTGACCTCGGATAGCAATAAAATAGCCCAAACTCTTTAACGAGCCTGCACACCGAGTCCTTCCGAGTCCTCTCCGTTAATCGCGTTCAATTGCTCTTAATGTCATCGCCAGGCACCACCGTGACCCACTGACCTCTCGGTTTATATGACTACCACCGTTTACGTGTATCTCCATCCGAACTCGTGGGATTTCGTCCGATTCGGAGATTGACGCGATAAAAAAAATCTAATAAAAAAATACAGCAAATTGGCTTTCAGACACTGCGGTAATGCGGTGAGCATCAAAGTTACTTTTTTTGTCGTTCTCTATCGCAAAAAGGACGTGATTCGAGGAAGGACCATGAAACAAAAAATTCCCGGAGTATTCGAAACTAACTGTCCAATTTGATCTCATTCTCATGAATCGTTATTCGAGCTTCAGAACTTTGGTAAATCGGACTCTGTAAAAAAGTGTTTACCTTTTACAACAATTAATTGTCCACAAAAGTCCACAATTTTTTATTTTTTTATTTTCCGATCGCACTTTCCGGCACCAGTTTTACAAATAAAAGTACAAACTAAAATTGATAACGACACGGGAAACAGTAGGACAGGTTTGTATACTCAAACCTGAACAAACCTAGTTTATCACTTATGTAACAAAATTATTTTTACGTAATTTCGTTTTCCGATTTTACGAAATAATTTTTTACTGTGCACAAATTTTAAATCATATTATTTTTGTAGTCAATTAATTGGACCAACTGAAAGTAGCGGTAACATGCGTTCAAAGCTATTTTTTTGTTTGTGCAACTAAAGCATTGTTTCGTTGAACGATTATTCGCTTCGGTCTATTCAAAATATTTCAATATGAACAATTTTTGTTGTAGCAACCACAAACGACTTTGAACGTATTTCACCGCTCCTTGGTTAATCCAACCATTTATTTTTCTCAGTATAATTTCATTAAAAATAAATAAAAAGCCTGTTCCATTTATCGAACGATTTTGTGCTCAGAATGAGCTGCACTGAAAGGCTAAAAAAAGTGTTGAAATTTCGCTTTGCATTTCATAACATACATCTATTTTTTCTGAGTAGGAAAAAGCGCCGAGGTATAGACGGTCGGTCGGATTCTCTCCGTGCATACGGTATCGTCCGCTATTAATCGCTCAATTCTCGAGGAAGTTTCACGGTCGTTCCCTCGCGAGTTTATCGCCATTGAATAATACTCTTTTTATTCGACGATGGCCGGATTGACTAACCGAGTTATTTCGGACACGCGATCGTCGTTGCACGAACACGATTTTGACACGAAGGCTTCGTCTAGGCTAGAATTTAGTCGAATTAAGGGCCCCCCTTGCAGGCCGCATCGGCCCCAGTCATAAAAACGCTAATCGACCTACACTCTATGTCGCGACGACGGAATTAACGACGGAAGACAAATTACACCGGGGATTCCCATACAGCAATGTACACCAGGATTCCGGCACAGCAATATACTCCCTAGTTTTTTTTTTTTTTTTTTTTTTTTTTTTCAAGTCCGATATGTTATTCGACAGCCTCGGAGTCCCTCACGATCTCGTGCAGGTACGTGACCCGAGGCGTTCCACTGACGATTGTGAAAATTCCATCCTCCGGTCAGCGAGAAACGCGGGTAAAAAAAAAGAGTCCCGTGGCCGAGGAACAATTGCTCGTTGGAATTCTAGTGCGTACGTGACGGAGCGTTGGGACTCCCCGTAGAACTCCGAGGTTTATTTGCAACAATCCGAGTGATCGTCACGTATGCAGAATATGGGGGAAAAAAATGATGTGAGATGAAACTGAAATTCGTTCGAGCTGCATGTGAACGCGCTGAAGAGAGGCTATTAATGTGTCAGTGTATTAACGGGGAGGCCTCCATCGATTTCGGGCAAAAGAAGCGTGTTTTATTCGCTTCATTTACGGCTGTAAAAAAGGTCGGAAATTCAGCACGATCGATAGTTCGCAACGGTGTTTCGTACGTTCCGAATGTAAAGCGGTCTCCATCGTGTTTAAAATGCCCGAGTCTAAAATGCCAAGTACGAAAACTTGCAGCACTTTTATTAATTATTTTCTTACGAGTTGAAATTTTTTTTTTTCATAACAACAACATTGAACAAAAAATGTAACTGCTACAATTTGTATATTTGTATTCAGAATTTTTGTATACAAGAAGGAAAAGGCGTCGCGAACATTAAAATGTGTGGGAATTCCGATAAAAATTTTCGTCCCTTTGAAAAAAAAAGTAAACAAAAATAAAACACGAGTTGGCGTTCCGAGTCCGATTGGGAAGTTATTTGTCAGGGGAGCGCATCATCTCGAGACTATCGGGTTGCAGTTTGCATGAAAAACGCACCAGCTCGTCAATCAACGGGTGCAGCAAAAAAAAAAAAAGAAAAAAAATGTAGCTGCCCTTCCGAGTGAAGAAAGCGGGTGCACCTACACACGCGCCCACTCGGTGCACTCTCCGTTGGAAGTAAGTCGAACAGATAGGGCACATGTCCCTGGTGCAGCATACCGAATGAGAGAAGCGGAGGAGGAGGAGGAGGCTATCGATTTTCACTGGTTGCATTGTTAGCCCGGGGACAGCGTTACCATGATAACACCCTTCCCCGCGGAGCGGTAGAGGTACCAGCAGCAGCAGCAGCAGCAGCCGCGGCAGTGGCTGCGGCAAGGAATAACCGATGGAGAGGCAAAGCCAGAATAGGAATCGCTGGTAATGGCCAGGACATCGGCGATGTCTCGAGTCAAGAACAATTTGCCTCTTCGACAATTAAGTAACGACGATTCGTCTGCTCGGAAGATGTTTCTCACGACCCTCTCCGCAATGCTCATCGAGTCGAGAGCAAGATTTTTCCGAGCCGGACGGGAAGTGACGTCATACCGACTGCACGTCACTTCCGGTTTGAAAATGTAATTTCTCGACCGAACGCCAAGTCACACCAAAAATGAGTCACTTCTGGTTTGATAATCTCACTTTTCGAACGGAAGTGACGTCATATCGGAAATGCGAAAATCACTTCCAGTTTGAAAATCTAAGTTTTCGATCGGAAGTGACGTTACACCAAAAATGAGTCACTTCTGGTTTGATAATCTCACTTTTCGAACGGAAGTGACGTCATATCGAAAATGCGTCACTTCCGGTTTGAAAGTCTAATTTTTCGATCGGAAGTGAGGTCATACTGAAAATGCGTCACTTCCGGTTTGAAAATCTAATTTTTCGATCGGAAGTGACGTCACACTGAAAATGCGTCACTTCTGGGTTGAAAATCTCGTTTTTCGACCGGAAGTGACGTCGCACCGGAAATGCGTCACTTTCGGTTTGGAAATCTAACTTTTCGACTGGAAGTGATTTCACAGTGGAAATACCGTTATTTTCGGTTTGAATATCTCACTTTTCGAGCCACAACAACCTGCCAGTATATCATACGTCGTAATATTTTTCTCAACGAAGACCTATGACGTCACTGTAAAAACCTCTCGATGGACCATTGCGTCATCGAGTACTTTTAGTCCTCCAAAGGTGTTTAACCTTCGTTCAAGCATACATATGTATATATGGATATACATCTATACGTAGTATAAGTTTTATTGGAAAGGGTAAAACGCTAAAAGTCCGAGCTGGAGCCAAGACTGAGGTCAGCGTCGAGAAACGTCCCAGATAATGGTTTCCAGCTATAAATCGATTCCGGAGATGAGCTCTGTTAAATTTCACTCCTCGACTCGAGGCTCTCCAGTCTTGATACAAGACTGCGTCTATTCTTGTGTGTTGCGAGGCCGATATTCTCCTCACTTGCCTCTTCCGAATGCAACGGCGAGGAATCGTCATAGCATCGAAAGCTTCGCAAGATCACCGTTAAATAACAAAAAAAATTTGAATGCATTGTCGATTAACCGTATTTAGAATAAAAAATGCGGAAATATCATCGGTGCTGTTTGCCGCGATGTATCTTTTTCCCCGTGAATGCGATAATCGTGCGCATCGACGCGGAACGACGCGCGCATAATTGCGAAAATTGTAGTTTTTTCCTTTTTTTTTTTTTAACGTTGCAACTAATGTCGACCTTCAACACTCGAGTGTGTCGCTGCGATTCCCTTTGATCCGCTTCTGCAAATACGTCGTAAACGATCTCCCAGTGAGGCTGGCTTGTGTTGATGATATCGACGGTTTAATTTCAAAAGGACTCATCGGCTGTGTTCAAGCTTAGCCTATATGACCTTCTGGCCTCGGACCATCGGCATTGCGGAACATCCTACGCGTTGAACTGCGCGTTTACGTTCGCCAACTACGCCGAACCGTCCCCAACAGTTGCACGATCATATCTGCTCTCAAGCTTGGATCAATGATACGCACTTGTGATCATATTAGTATAAATTTCAATCGTTTGGAACTGAGTGAAGTATTAAAAAATATATCGCGAGATCTGTCATAACAGCGAAGGGTGTCGCGGTCGCTTTATGCACGAGGTCGATAGCTGTTTATAAAGAGCTCTTCGTGCGTAAATGCGAAGAGAAAGAAATTTGTCAAAATTGCCAACGGATTCGTGTTCAACGCACAAAATACATGAAAATAAATGAACCGGAAACTTTCTTTAGTCATTTTTTTGCAATAATTGCATGGTACAATTCGTTCCTTTACCATGATTGTTTTAGCGTTTTTTGCTCGCTCTATAACGATTCGAAAAAGAACATTTCAGTAACTCTGCAATATTTTAATATTTTAATATTTTAATATTTTAATATTTTAATATTTTAATATTTTAATATTTTATTTTAATATTTTAATATTTTAATATTTTAATATTTTAATATTTTAATATTTTAATATTTTAATATTTTAATATTTTAATATTTTAATATTTTAACATAGATTTCTCGCGGGTTCCTGGAATCTCTCTAGCTCCGCACTGATTCAATCTGGTCCATTAAGTTTACTCGGTAAAACAAACAACAAATAAAAAGTGCGCAATAGTGCATGGCGTCGAGTCGCGATATTGAGGATGCGTGACCAGAAACGTTCCACGACTCGTGGCAAACGGAAATGAGAGAGTCGCACCGCGAATGCAACAGAGGCCTACAGCTCCAGTTGCGATTGCGAGTCATTAAAATGATTGAATTGGTACCGGCCAGCGGTACCGCCTATCGTGCCGATTAAATACAGTAACATAGATAGTTGTTTCGATCGGCTCTTGGAACAAGATAAATATAGATAAAGTAACAAAAAAAGATTAAAAGAAACAACAAAGTGAACGGACGAGAGAAAAGACGAGTCGGCGGATTGAATCGGTAGTGCCCTGCGGGTACCGCGTATCGTGCCGATTAAATACAGCAATGTAGATAGTCGATTGGATCGGCTCCTGGAACTAGATAAATATAGAGAAAACGACGAAAAGAGGAAAAAAAAGTGAACGGACGCGAGTAAAGACGGTGCCGTGACCCTCAACGGCGCCTCTCGACTATGTGTGTTTTGATACTTTTTTTTTTTTGCAACGGCACATTGTAGAGCGAGCAGAGTTATAAACCGTGGACTTACGATCGCTTAGCAAATGAGATGAAAATAGAAACGAAAACAAAAAATTCATCGACAAACAATCCGACGACGAGTCACGATAAAGCGAACAAGTAGTTTCCACGACGTTCGTGCCAGCATCCTCAAACTGGTATGACATGCCTCCGGCGGTCTTTATTGTGTAATCGATTTTTGCGGCGCACAACTAGAACCGGATGTGCGTGCTGGAGTCGCGGGTAGAGTCTGGTCGTCGGCGTCCGTCGATGCTCGAGTCCAGAAGGACGATCGAGAGAGAATCGATGCGATAAGGCGAATTAGGGCGACAACAAAAACGGTCGGTAACAAAAACTGTAATCATTTTTTTTCAAGACTGCCAAACTCTTCCGACTAAAACCAAATTATTCCACGGAGACGAAAACGATTTGTAAACAGTTTTGCCTGCGACAACGAAGGTTCTTGAAGTAAAAATAACAAAGAGATTACCGCTTGCGTTGCCGACCGACTCCAGTGGTTTAACGCCATAAAAAAAAATCTCTTTTACGCACTTGTCGTCAGAATGTTCGGTCACGAACTGATATTCACCGATATCCGCCGGCCCGAGTCGGAAACTTATTTTACGACTCCTCGGCTCGTAAATAAAAATCTGTCAGCCCAGGAAAAATATAATCCCATTTTGTCACCTAATGTTTGTCCAAGGACTCGCAGTCGACGGAGTCCCGCGGCATTGTTTCCTCGGTTAATTTCCTCCGCGTGGTCGAGAGACAGAGTTCCCTCGGTTTTACGATCTTTTGCATCACTCCGAGCGTGTTCCCGGCCGCGAGAGTGCCGGCTAAACATAATAATATAACAACGGGACCGAGGTTTAGCCACGAGAGACGGAGTTCCCGGTACGTAATACTATAATGCTACAGGGTTGAGAGAAGCTTTGTCGGTTCTCTTGTTCTCATCGGAGATCCTGCCCGGTGACGTGGTTACGACCCACGGCTTCGCCGTACCGAGAGACTTCCCCGACAAATCAAGTTCCCTCGACACAGAAAAAACGCCGCCTCGCTCGCTGCCTATTGCACAGTTCGGCGAGAGCGAGAGACGGACGTCGCTTCGGAAATCCCGGGAAAGTCGAGGGCTGTACTTTACGATCGGTAATTGACATTGACTGGTACGCGCTCCACTAACGAGCTCATGGCTCGTTCGAGTTTATTATACCCGATATACGATCGTCGGTTATAACGCGCACGCACACCGGGAGCGAGCGTCGACGTCATGTGCGAACCGGGTTGCACATGCAAATTGCATCTGCCTCGCTCGGGATCGCCGCCAGGAGCCACCGTGGGTCGAGCGAGAGCCCATTTACCACAGCGATAATGATGTCACTTTTATTAGACTCATCGGGGTCGATCAATCCATCCTCGCGACCTACAGGAGAGAGATCTATGACATAATAAAAACTCGGCGATGCATGCACCGAGCATCACGGCCTCATCGCCCGAATGATACCTGCACCTGGTCTGTTTACCTCTGCGAGAATCGTATGCTGCTCAAGTGATTTTTTTTCTCGGTAACTTGCGAGTCATCTCCTATATTTAGAAAATAATAATTAAAAATAATACTCGTGATTATCGAAGGTCATCGTCGCCTAGATCAATAACACGTTTTTCAACTACAATTTCTTCTATGCGGATGTAAATATTGGAATATTGAAAATGGTAAATAGTAGAATCTGTGAGTTTCAAAATACATATGTTTCGGCCGGGATTGAGAATACCATTGCTTCGGTGTTTACCGTGCGTAAAACTTCGCAGCGAAACGCGCTGAAATATTGAAAATATCGAACTATTGAAAGTATCGAAATATTGAAAATATCGAAATATTGAAATATTGAAAATATTGAAATATTGAAATATTGAAAATATTGAAATATTGAAAATATTGAAATATTGAAAATATTGAAATATTGAAAATATTGAAATATTGAAAATATTGAAATAT
>JAPYZD010000209.1:0-46249 GCA_030522725.1 Ichneumoninae sp. B BG-2022a | reverse complement strand
CTGACGCCGCCTAAGTTTGAGAGGAATAAAAGAGAATTACAAACACTTCTCGATCGGATAAAAAACTGAAAAAAATCAAGCTTATGGAAGATGCTGATACGATTGTTCGTCCATAATAATGATCCGAAAATATTATTCGTTTCCATTATGTTAAAATTTGTTTAAAAACATAATTTTCAAGTATTAGATAACATTCTGAAAAAATTCATACGTATTCAGAAAAATTAACAAATCAATTTCGTAATAAAAAAAAATGTGCTTGACGAGTAATTTGTTGCACAATTTTTTTTTTCAGTACTTTGTTGTGAACATTCTGAAATTATTATTATGCACAATCAATCTTTTCAGCACCTTTTTTATGCTAGAATTTTTTCAGATTTTTTTCTCATCGAGAAGTGTTTGTAATCTTTTTCTTTTTTCTCTCGAACTTAGGCGACGTTAGTCATTGTGCTAATACTACCTTAAATGAAAACGTGTGTTCAGAATGTTCTCAAACATCGAAAAATCACATAAAAAAGAATGTCCGAATGTGTGCGTGCGTACGTGTGAATCAGACGCGAAAAATGCATACCGCTATAACTCGAGAACACCACGACCGATCAAGCTGCAATTTCACACACGGCGTGTGTGGTTAACAGTTAATGTTTATTCTAAATTTAATTTTTTTAATTTCAGTTTTTTTAAGCGATTTTTTATTTCTTCAAAAATGTCTGTGCGCACTCGACCTCTTACAATTTTCTTTGTGTAATAGTAACTTGAAGGGGATGCATGGAGGCATAACAACAGAATAAAAAAATGGGACGTGTGTGCAGGAATTTGACGATTTAAAAAAAAAATTGGGCTGATAAAATAAAAATTATTGAAAAAAAAAAAAATATAGAATCGTTTGCATAGATTTCTTGAAACTTAAGAAATAAAACTTTTTCTCTCTTATTCAAGTGCAGGAATATGATTTGCATATATATATATTTTTAATATTATTAGTTCCATTTGATCAGCCGAGAAGACGGGCGGTAATCCGTGTTGAGCGGAGTCATCGCGGTCCTGGTATCTGCATTCCGGGGCTATCGCACTCGTCGAGACGGCGTTAAGAAGCGCGGGGGCATCGATGCACGTGGCGTCGGTGTGCGTATTAAAAATTTTTCCTGCTCCGGTCGCAAGCGCGATGCGCCGGTTACGCATGAACTGCAATAATCTCGACGCGTGTATTACGGTGGAAACATTTATACGTCCGCATTTCGACGTCTCGGCTTGGCGACGCCCGGTATTTGGACCCTCGTAAAACCACCCTTTTCGAGTTTATGCAAAGTTCACGAGCACGAACCCCTCGAATTCTACGGCTCTTTCCCGCAAGCACGCATACCGGAGGGAAAATGCTATAAAAATAAAAATAATAAAAATAAAAAAAAGAACCCGCAGATACTCGGGAGTTTCCAGGGCCAAACACATTATTCGTCGAGGAGGAGGAGGAGGACGGTCAAAGTTGCTTGGATTGCAGCCGGTAAGCCAAATAAGGGTACTTGCTCAACCGCAAATTAAGATGGGTGAGAGAAGGCCATTCGTTTCGCATTTCGATGCTACTTACTATACTATGTACGACATACAACATTACGGCCCACTGATATGCGGTTTGGAGGCCCACGATTATTATTTACGAGCGCTCGCATCCGCGTCGCTGATTTTACGTCCGTTCCATCCGGGGTATGGCGATATATATCCGCTTAAGAACGGTAGGGATGATCGATACAGTGATCGGCAGCCGTTATGGTTATATCGTATCGGGTCGAAGGAGACCCGGATATGACGATCACTGTTCCCCGCCCTGCGCTTGCGTGGCCAATGACTCTACAGTTCGATTCGCAGTACTGACGGCAGCGATGATTCGTACAAGGATCGTTTATTCCTTTTCGCTCAAATATCGGCGATGAAAATACCAACTGCGACTTTACATCGGAGTTCATCGGTATGAAGGCGGCAGAGAAAAAAATGTATGTACATAGCGATATTTTCGGCAATCCTTGCACTGAGAGACGCATGTGGTAATAATAACAGTTTCGCTTGGAAAAATTTACAAGACCACCTGTTACTGAGGAACTATGTTGACACCTATGGCAGGAAATGCTGTATTCAGAAGAATTTTTCGTAGTTATTATTATATATGTTTTTTTTAACTGGCACTTTTTACCGTAAGTGGCGTCCTTGCTGCGTACTACTACGGGCTATGGTAATTTTTCATAGACGACGGGTACATTTTTTTTATACCTTTCTCTCAGCGTATGCTCTAAATCAGCTGTTCTTAACGTGGGGTCCATGGACCCCCAAAATACAGAGGGGACCCCCTGTGGACCCCCAAGGCAATTTTTTATTATATTTTTATTTTTATTATTTATTATATTTATTATCTCAGTGTATAATTTACATATTTTGACACTAGCAATTTTTTTAGATGGTACTGCGTAATACGGATTACCTCATACGTACTGTTGATTTTCCAAAATAATGGAAAATTTACGACAGATATTGACAGTGTTATCGTCTGAAAATCGATAACTAATGTAAAAATATTTAGAACATTACGATTGCTAAGATTTTACTGTGTATTTTCATCGATGCGAAGACATGCCGTAAAAAATTGGTTACACTTTGTAGGACTATTATTTTCAGGCTACACATTTTTTTTTTCAATAAAACTTCGGTCGTTCATCAGCTCGACACGCAGCATCGGTAAAACTAATCATAGCTTGTACGTCTCGTGTCCCGTGTGACTAATGACGAGAAATATATCAGAAACCCCTCGCGCGAGAGGCTCCGTCATGAGATATGCGGCGCTCTTAATTGATTATGAGAAAAGTGCGTTAGACTTCATAACCGATACATCATACGCCATTACGATTATGTCCATACTATCTTGTACCCGGACACCGTGGAAGATACTACGGACGACTCTTCAGAGTTCGTCTAAGCGTATTAACGCGATAAATCTTTTGTAATGTCGAAGTCCGAGGTATGGACGCAGCCCGATTGATTAACGCCAGATGGAAATGTGCTTTTAATTAATAAATGAAATTGTAACCGTCCAAATTGTAATGTTCTGTGGCTGGAGTTCAATTTCTCAAAGTTAAAAAACAAAAGAAATCACCTTAGAAAAAATATTGGAAAAATAAATGCTGAAAAAATGTTCAGGCCTGTTTTATTTTTTTTTACTTCATTCGGTGCGAAAATCACAGTTTCAAGCACGCCGCGGGTGCGTAAAACCCTCATTTTCACATCTTGTGTAATAAAATTTGGTACGACCCACGTGCGAAAAACTTTTTCATAACTCGTGTGATTGCAACACTCGCCTTCGGCTCGTACGACAAGCTCACGTTCGTTAGAAAAAGTTTTACCGTACTAGTATCGTAATAGTACTTTGTTGTACAAGTGTGGTAAAGCGAACTGTATACGCGCGCTGTAAAGTGCCACACTCGCCAGACTCGTACCGCAGCGAGCACTCTCCTTCGGCTTTTGCTCCTGTGGTACACGTACGGTTTGTGCAACCAAGTTGTCGGTCCGCGTATAATGTTCGTTACAACGCACTAGTATCGCATTAGTAATTTACGATACTAGTGCGATAAAACTTTTTCTGACGAGTGTGACTCGCCTTCGACTCGTGCAATCACAGAGGTTCAGAAAAAGTATTTCGCACGAGTATCGTACCAAATTTTACTTCACAAGGTGTAAAAAATGAGAGTTTTGCGCACGCGAAGCGTACGTAAAACGGCCATTTTTGCACCGAGTGTAATAAAATATTTCTTGTAGCAAATGCAAAAATACTGCCATTCCGCACCTGCTGATTATAGCAATGCACAAAGCCTACTGTACAAATATACCGTACAAAGCCTACTGTACAAAATGTACAAAGCCTACTGCCTAAAGTAAGATCGTTTCGTCGTGCGCATGCGCCAGCTATTTAGTACACTTGGCTGTAAATCGCTACTTTCGCGACTCTCGGCAAGCTCAAAAAGTAGCACTTCATGCATGAGTTACAAAAATTACTATCAATGTTCAATTGATCGATACAAAGTTACGATATTTTTCCAGGGTAGTCGAGACGCGACACTGTGCTCGAAAGAGCACGATTATGTCCACAATGGAAGCAAGCAAGTTCAGCAAACATCGCATTATCCACCGGACGAAAACACAAAAGGGTGAACGTGACACTGCGGGCACAGGTGCACAGAAAACACCGCCGGTTGCTTGACTAAGTCTCGCGATAATTAATAAAACAACCGTCGAAGTAAACTCACAGTTTTTTTTAATATCCTCCCATAATTCACCGATATATTTTCCAACAGTCTGCCTATCCCGCGTCCCGAAGCTTTAATGACCGTATTATTAAAAGCCCGTCGCTTTATCGAACAACGCCCTCGAGGGTACTTCGCTCGACAGTTCCCCGCTTGAAAATTCACGTACGGAGACTTTATGAGGAATAATTGATTTTCGTTACGTTTCGCCCTCGCAGCGACCGGAGGATGTCGGGCACGCGGGTACGAACCGTCGTAGTAATTGAATTTCCGGCGCCAGTTCCCGCCGCTTTCCACGGTGGACGTCCGAACAATATTCGGATGAGAGCCACGCATGCACTGATCGACTTATCGATACCACGTCCGGTCGCGGTCCCCGAGCTCGCGTTCACGCACGCTGCACTGCTTTATTTATCATCGATCGCGGTCAGTGGCGCGCGACACACTCGATCCGCGCGTATCGATATCGCGACCGCGTAAGCACGTGTCGATAAACATGCTATTTAAATACGTATAAATTTACAGCGCTCGCGCCGACGGTTGTACACGCGTGAGATGAAAAGAAGAAAAGTTCGTAGGACATCGACGCTCGCGGTTGCACACGCGCTCCGCCGATAATGAAGATTTTTTTTTACGTCTATTAATATTCATAGCTCGTAACGGACTGGTTGCTCCGGTCGAGCGTCGCCGAGAAATCAATTTAATCGTGTGTACACTACAACCCATTGCCATGTGCCTCAGAGATCCTGGCGCTAGATCGGAGATTCAAGGCAAATTGGAAAAAAAAGAAAATGCAAGAGATCTGCAGTGCCATAGAAATTATAATGGTATCTAATGTTTCGCGATGTAGCGCTGTCTATCCGTCCAATGTGTTGAGATAAAGAGTTAATTTTGTCCAGGATTTATGCGCTACATAAATGTAAGGTTGTTTTCTGCGGAGTATTTAAATTTTTTTTCTATTTTATTATATGAGATCGAGCGATTATGTTAAGGACGCGGTGGAGCGAAGTCTAAGCGCGATGAGTGCCGGGTAATTTATATCCGAACGTGTCCGTGTGTGTTCTAATGTACTTGCGAAACATTGTAAGAGACGCCTGGAATTGCAGGAGGAATTGTAGGAAGCGACTGGAAAGCGAAAGATAAATGGCGGTAATTCAAAAATTGAATGCACTATGATAAAAAAATAAAAATAGACGCTAAGTTACGTAAATTGGACGATTTCGGTGTGTAATTTTTTCGTACTTTGGAAATTCGAAAGTGAAACGCGTGATGTTATTTGTTACCATGCGAGTATGAAAATTGACATTAATTTCAAGAGGAACGTAATGCGTGAACTCTGGAGAGCACACAACGGAAAAGCTGCAACTAACTCTTTGATAAAAGGAACGATATTTTTATTGTAGTTTATTTGTTCCGCACGTTCCTCCGCATAAAAGGAACAAAATGCTTTGAGATCAAAATATTGCACGGAGCAACGATGTAATATCTTGTATTCAAAATGTTTCGTCACGGAAGATGTTATATACTGTTATATAATAGTAAATAAAACAGTATAAAACTGTATATATATATACTCTTTTAGGGGTGTGATATAATGTAAACAATGACCAACCAATGTTTGGAGTTCCACTCTGGAGAGCATGAAGCGGAAAAGCTGCCACTAATTCTTCGATATCCGGCGTAGGGGACGTAGCGTACCCATCGCCCGGGGCGCCGAGTCTGTGTACCAGCCTTGACGCTCCGCAATAACTATCCCTAGACAGATTGTAAGCTACCGTGCCGGGGGCTACACGGCACCGAGTTATGGTGTGTCGTAACGTGTGCTTCTAGATAACCACGCGACATCCTGGAAATGTAACCTTACGTCCTTAAATGGGGCCCTGCGGACGCTGACTACAATCCCTAGCATGGCTACAGGTAAAGATGCTAGGGGATAGCGGACTCACCAAAGGCACCCTAAGCAACCGGTAATCATGAGAAAAGGGCCAAGTCGCAGAAGTAGGTGCGAAAGTCAAAGAAACGTGAAAGGGAGAGAACGTCAATAATGTCGGTTGTGTTCTGAGTCTGAGGAACACAACGTGGAAGTTCAGAGCAGGTTTATACAATGGTCCAAATGCCTACACTGTAAAAAAAATTGACCATTTTATGTACCGGACTAGAAGTTTTTATGCAAAAACTGGTGCATTCAATTAAATGTACAATTGTGATGAAAAATTAATATACTTCTTCGTTGAAATTAAAGTACTTTTATAATAAAATTAAAGTACATTATGAATAACAAAGTATTTCCAATGTTTTTAATACACTGAACATTAATTTTTTATCACAATTGTACATGAAATTTAATATACCAGTTTTTGTATAAAAACTTCCAACCCGTACATTAAATTTCATACGAATTTTTTTTACACTGGAAGTGACAGTAGAGCACGAAGGGACCTCCATCCGGGTAAAAAAAAAACTAAAAATTCTTCGATAAGCGAAACAAAATATTTTGAGATTAAAACATCACTGCTGCACGGAACAACTTAATACCTTATACCTTATATTTAAAATGGTTCGTCACGGAAGATGATAGTGCTGCTTTGGGGGTGCGATATAATGTAAACAATGACGATCCAATGATTGGGATTCCTGCGGCTCATGCACAACAACGTGAATGCGAAAACTGCTTGCGAAACGGCCTAGGCCTTTCACGAGCGAGGTGAAGGTGACAAACACGCCACATAACGAAACAAAGACTATTTTAATGAGTTTCAGCGTTTGAATATAAATACTTTTATGTTCATATGAAAAGTGAATTGACCTATGCTCTTGGTGCATTGCGATTATGAATTTGACAAAAAGACGTGGAAATTCAACTTTTGTTTAAGGTTTCGAACCCGAAGCGACGAATCGCGGCAAAAAAAAAAACTAGACTTGTGACGAATACATATGAATATTTTTTCTGTTTTTCTTTTTAGAATAAAATGAATTTACCTGAATGTAAAAAGGGTTTATCGATCGTCGAAGCTTTACCGATCTTCGCAGGGATTTAGTACGAGTTTGATAGTAAATGGTGACAGTTTTACTGAATTGACGACTTTTACTATACGAACTCGTCGATATAACAACGTATTGTGTGCAGGTTATTCCGAAGGCCATTCCCGAGCATCATAATTATCACCATCGAGATTGCTCATCGAGACAAGTTCCAAATGTTATTTTTTTAATCTTTTTTTTTTTTTCTTCATTCCTTCCTTCTCATGTTCATCGGTCACCGCGGGATTCGCGCGTCTACCTAAATCTCCATATTACAACATAATATACAGTGATGTTTACAACGGTGCAACGTTTCGCAGTGGCGCACTAAAGAGCCTCACTCCTTTCTCGGAATATTCTCCTTCGCGCCTCTCTTTCTCACCGTTCCGAGAAACGAATAATCGCCCTCTCGTTACACATTTATTATGAACCATCATCGTCGTCGTGGTCGTTGTCACGTGTGCGAAGTTCGCCGGGCATAAACACGCGCTGGTACATAAATCCGCACCGACGCGTAAGACTTTTTTTTTCTGCTCCGTCTTTATACCGCGCGACCTAATACGCGAATTATTACGATGTGCACAACATTACACGGTGGCCACGATACAGCACGCATTGCGAGGATTGTGTGCGCGCCAGAGTGCGCAGAGCCTCGTCGAGCATGGTATATTATACATACACGCGTGGACACGGGCGCATTGTAAAAAGGCAATTCGGTAATGATACCGGTGTCGCGGTACGTAGGCGCGTTAATTGGTTGTAACGAGTATCCTACTGTGGGCCCTCGCGAGGAGAACGATACGAGCGGAGCTAAGGAAAGAAGAAGAAAAAAAAGGCAAAAATAATAAAGAAGGAAGACGAGTTACAATAGCCCTGGAGCTTGCAATCGCGGACGCCGGAAAGATTTACACGAAATCGCGACAGGAGCTAAAACATCGTGTACAAACCGCAAAAGTATTATTAAAACTCCGGGAGTTAAATGACCGGAGTGTCACACTCTTGGCCAGTTAATCGTCTTACGACGAAAAAGCGGAACGTGAAGAATGTACTATATCGTACATTATTCGTTCGTTTGTTTATTAACGGATTTCTCCTTCATCAATTGTCAAAACACAAATCTGTCCTATAATTACTTTTATATTCCTATTTGAAAAGAAAAAAAAACAAGAACAAGAAAAAACTAAAAAACTTTTTTGTTACATATTTAGTATATCTATTGAATATTGAATATACATTTAATATATACTCAATATTTATTGCTCGTATCCTAAAACATTACATTTTTCTGCAAATCTCCAATCCGTTACTCAATTTTCTAAACGTTCTTTCGATAATAAAAGGAACACTTACGTAAAACAAAGAATTTGTAATTAATTATTTTTTTTTACTTTCAAATATTTTAAACATATGACATTAAGACCCCGAAATTTTGTCGAGTGAAACAAAATTTTCTTTACGAGGTAGAAAAGGTAAAAGAAAACAAAAAAGTTTCCACTCACCAGAGTTGGACTCTCTTCGTTGCTCGCGTTCCTTGCTTTCCGGTGCTCTTCCTCCCCGCCACCCGCGCCGTTCTCTCACAGGTTGCTTTAATCCAAACTTTTTTCCTCTTCTCTTTCTTTCACCCTTCTCCTCCTCTTCACCTTTCCCTCCACTGCTATCACAGTACTGTCGTGGTTCTTATCCCGGCACACGAGACATATACCTCTTTGTATCGAGTAACAAACATCTAGGCTTTGAGAGAGCACGAGCTTCCTCGTTCCATATATCTATATAATATATAGATCACATCGGCGTGAGTCGGAAAATCATTATTATCCACTGAGCACTGACCGCCGTCGGCTGCATAACGACACTGTCAAATAATAACAACAACAATAATCAGCAACGATATGAACGAAGAAACGTACATCGCCGTATTCCCCCACCGTGCAAACAAAGAAGTTAACCTCCAAAGTCGCACTGTATTCTTCGCTAATCGAACCGCGCGATCGGCGTAGTTCCGTTCGTTTTTCTCTAAAAAATATTTGCGTTAAAGCGCGCGTGCGCGCGCGCGCGCCACGGTCTATCCTCGCCGGTTATCACGGTCTCTTGGATGTCTCGTCTCGCTCGGCATCGTTGTCGCTGCGCGAAAACCGCGACACTGGAGCTGCCTCGTCGGCTCGTCGTTTTCTTTTCCGGTGCGGCGTCCTTCGGCTTCCGATCTGTCAGTTATGGCCGTCGGCGTCCGTCCGACGCTGCCTCACGAAAATATTTACTCACACGATAGGCTCTTCGCGAAAACGATTCTCCGCCCGTTCACTAATAACGCGTCTATCATCGTTCGTACGACCACTCGAGTCCGTAACGAAGTCACGATCGCTCCGCTAAAGAAAATTTAATACAAAACGAAACTGTTTAGGCCGTCCGTACACGAGTATGAATCCGCCAGGGCATTGGACCGCACTGCACGCGTGGATGTTTATCGATTTATCCGTTGGCGGCACCGACGCTCCTGCGTGGCCGCGTTTAAAAACGCTCAACCGCCGGATACTCCGCGGCCAATCGGAATGACCCTTCGTCGCTCGCGATTCGTCCAATCGGCGTGCCGAGAAATCTACTCGAATCTACTCGACACTCGTGTGTATTTCCCGCAAAAATATTTATCGACGCGATTCGTCCTCTCGCGAAATTCGAGCTTGCGCGGGCGGGAAATAAAAAAAACAAAAAACCAGCTAACACGCGCGCGAGAACGCAGACGCAAATTATTATCCGAGAATCGATCGATGCGACGGATGTTTTTCCTCTCGGCTAAGAGAGTAACTTTATTGTCACCGCATTATTTCGTCGTAACTTCTCGCTCTCCGCGACACGATAATTCTCTCTTCCGTGAATGATTTCAGCCTGACGATTCGCAATGGCAGCGATGACGACGGACGGACCGATCGATTATGCTGCGTAATGTTGTTAATCGAGAGACGACGCTGCCGCGACGCCGCGACCGTTGATGTGCGGAGCCGTTCGTTCGTCCGAACGGTCAGCTGATCACCACGCGCTGCTATGGCAACCGCTAACGGGCAGCGGCACGACTACTGGGTGGTACGGACGTTCAGACGTTCGCCTATCTTTCTCTGTGGTTTTTTTCTGTTGTTATCGTACTTTATTTTGTTTTATGTATAATTTCACTACAAGTCGGTAGAGAACCTCCGCGTCACGTTCGTCTGCTGTCGAGCGCCGGAATCGTCGATCCCACGTGCTCAAGCACACTGTTCCACGCTCCGTCGCCTCGCGTCTGTGTTATGTCCCGTCGAGCTCTCGTCGCTCACGCGGCCACTTTGTTCGTTAATTCCGACGGTGTTATCTACGCGCGGTATAAACAGCGCGGTTGACACTACTGTCCGGGAGCAGTGGCGACAACAACGGTGTCCCTTTTGTCTGGCGCAAAACTTAATCTTCTTTATTTCGTCTATATCGCGACCGAAGTGACGACAATGTTTTACAGCGATGCTTCTTACAAAATATAGTTCGGGTTTACGAGCTTTCTATGTTACAGAGTTTTGGCTTTGTTAGAAAAAACAAAAAAAAAATAAAAAAAGCAATTTCGATTTAATATTTTCTAAACGTGGCGCTGCCCCCTCGCCACTCTCAACCCTCTTTCGTTCACTATTTGTTATCGCGATAGTGGAGCTTTGATGTAAAACGATGTTACAGGATTGCAATAACAAGCGTATGAATCGAGAGCGACGTGCGCCATCCGCTCGTGTCGGCAGCCGGGCGTGCACTGGCTCTGGTCTCTCCGTGCTCGCTGCCGTACCGGGCCCTCTACTACTACTACTACTCCTTCGCGATCCTTCGTCCGTTCTCGCGCCGTAGCGCTACTACCTCACTCGCTTACACTCGATAATCTCTCTGTGTGTTGCAGTGCGCTAGCTCTGCCTCGCTCACACAATCTAAGGGATATATATACGATGTCTATAGACGACGAGAGAGCTCTTTCGCGGCATGCGATACGCGCGCGGCCCACACGACCGCGCTTATCCGGCACTTTGGCCACGACGCGCGCACCGCCGCCGCCGCCACCGCCACCGACGGCCTCTCCTTGCGACGAACGGCCTCGTATCGCCACGCTATCGTGTCGCGTTGCGTTTCTAGCGCCACTTCTGTTGCACACCCGATCTTCGAGTGTGTGTTTTTTGGACCTCTGTATGTATGTGTGTGTGTGGATGCATGCGTGCAATATTTACTCTTTATATCATTCGATTTCGAACACATGACGATATCTCGAAAAAGTCAATTTTTTTTTCATATAGCGGCTCAACCGGCGGGTCTTTCTTTCCAGCACCTAAACTAATGGTACCAATGCTCGGACGTTTAAGAGCATCCCCAGATTCCAGCAATTATTAATTAGTTAAGGAGTCATTTTTTGTGAATATAACTGAGACCAATTTCAAGCTGATAGTTTCCAGTTTCCAATACACGTCAATTGATTACTAAAACATACACTTTTTTTATATTACGAAAGAAAATAAGAGAGTCCGAATATACCGCATCTACGGCCGCGGTTTTTCGACACGTCCCTATATTTGGACACTGTATGTCCCGATATTTCAGACAATCATAGATTTAAAGAATTCTGATGTATGAACTGAATTAATTCATATGAACTAAAAGAATTTATTTGCCATTTATTAATTCAAACAATGAAAAAAAAATGTAACCGAAACAATACTGAAGATAAGTTACGTAGAAAGTTGGCTGACCTAACTTCGTCGAACTGTCTAATTATTCGGTCACGTAAGTAGTAAAATGCTAGTACCTAATTCCAGTCACTATATCGTCTAGCGTTTAACAAAAATGCATCAATAGAAAATAATTTAGGCTTGAACCTTGTATAACTTTTTTTTGTGAATCAAATAATGTTAGTAGATACGATTACAGGTGTCAAACTAGATTTCTAATACGTGAATTCGGATTAAAAGTACGTTTGCATAGGACTGGGACATGTACGAAGATTGATACTGTCACCTTACCGAAGAGTTTTGTGAATCCAGAGGTGCTTTCAATTTGGCGTTTGTTGTTATTATAATATGACCACGCATGCGCACGGTCGATTTTTAAATGAGGATCTTACCAGAAAATAACGATGCGCATGCGCAGTCACGTTGTAATAACGAAAGACGCCAAATCGAAAGATCGTCTGATCTACCATCTACGCAAATACACTGAGAAAAAAATGCTTGGATTAACCAAAAGTCGGGGTGATATAGTTCGAAGTTGTCACTTGTTTGGTACAAAGAAAGCATTGTTTTGTTAAGGTGATGTGAAATACCGCCGCCGGTAACAAAAACTGTACTGCATGTCGTTTTGAGACCGTAGTCCGCCGACGAAAAAGCAAATTGCTTTCCCTGGAGAATCGGCAGACAGTTCAGTTTTTATTACCAGCTGAGAACGGGGTAAGTGGGCGGGAGGGTGTTCCACATCATCTTAAGCGATTATTTGCTTCAGCCGATTCAAAATTTGCCGATTCAAATAAACATTTCTGTTGTACCAACCAAATAACATCTTTGATCGTATGCCACCGCAGATTTGCGTAATTCAACAATTTTTTTTTTATGTATCATTTTTCTTCTTATTATCCTCCATAAAACAAGGTTTTTCGACCGAGCATGTTTCCTACAGATTTCGCTTAATGCGACCGTAACCTCATATGCATAACAATGACGCGTTCATTCATTAAAAAAAAAGTGATTGACATATCCGACAATCGTAAATTTAATGAGACGTAATTTGGGGAAGCGACGTTAGAGCCAAAGAGGATAATCGGTTAACAAGGCGATAAGGTGAATAACAAAAATCGAGATATAAACGAGCCTAGACACGGGGCGTGAGGACCAATTCCCACGGACTAGCGTGCGACAAGATCTCACGCAGCACCTCGTAGCTTACTCGCAGGGTCATCAAAAGCCTACGAACCCGTTACCGAGACGCGTGTAATCGTCCGGGTGGTGTACACATACCGCTTGCACGTCGTATTAACGAATGCGTTCTGTAACGTCCGCACGTATAAGTCCTATGTTTCTCACTCGTTCACACCGTACGAATCCTTCATCGCTGGGCTCGTACGACGCGGCAGCCATTATTAACGGGAGACAACGAAGTTCAAACAAGCAGTGATAATTAGTAGTTAACGTTACAATTAAATACTCAACGGGCATTCTTATGACTGATGCTTAAGTACACTGAATCAAAATTTCCGGAAAGAGCATTCGTAAGGTAAACTGCGTACGGCGGTGCACCCAGAAAAAAAAATTATTTGACGGCCACCGTTTATTTGGTATAAGTAAAATATTTATTTGATCTAAATAAATATTTATCTAAATTAAGTAAATAGTTACTTAAATGAAATAAATATTTATTTAACTCAAATAAATATATTACTTAAACCAAATAAGCGGTGGCCGTCAAATAAATTTTTTTCTGGGTGTGTATAAGATAAATCGAATTTTTTTCAATCGATAAGAATCGTTCGTTTTCTTGACAGCGGTTTCCAACGGCATACGACGCTCTTTATTTTATACCATGCCATCGATGTATGATACAATCGACCAGTTTGGTTTCACCCCATTTGTGATTGGTCGTAGCGACCGGGGCGAGAGAATCTGGAAATGAGGGAACAAGCAGGGAATTAAAAAAATTGTCAGCGAAATCATCAAAAGTCAGAACATTTTTATGAAAAAAGATCTGTTATAAGAGCTTATCAGCTGCACGTCCCAATATTATACACATAATACATATACAAATACATACAGACGTATGTATTTGTATATGTATGTATTTGTATATTTAGATATATTTGTATATTGATAGTAGGATGAGAGGCAAGGTCATTGTCCCATAACACATTACTTACCCACAGAGCTCAAAAGAGTCTAAACTCTAGTGAGGCTTGTACCATATAGAAAATGTACAATACATGCGTAAACAGAGCGTTCTGTATATCATCGTCCTTGTGTCATCGACCCTCAAAGACTACTTATCTGCTTGAAAGGCTCGGTGTATTCAGACACGAAGAGGGAGAGACAGAGTGACGGGGCAATCTTTGCGTGGGCGCACTCGTGTCCGGTTCTATGGGTCATTCCCGACATTACTATGCACATTGCAAGGGTCTAGGCGTCGTTATTATTCGATTTACCGTTCGTTAATAACGATTCGTAAGTTAACTTTTTTTAATTCGGGAGTTTCAGAAAGTTTCTTGCGAGATACGTATCAGTTTAGTAAAGGCCAAAGGGTGAATGAGATGAGCATAAAATAAACGAACTTTGGTCTTCGGTAATCCAATTATATTAGAGATTAATGTATTCATCTAATTTCACCTTTTCCTAATTGACGATACGTTCGAAGAAGCGGATATTTTTGGGGGACACAGATACGTATGTGTTGTATCTATGTATCGAATCGTTAATTTCGAAATAAGTCTCGTTTTATATCCAGATTTATGATCTCGTGTTAATCAAATAAATCGGCATTCCGTTCAGATCAAATTACAGCAAGTAAATTATTGGTAAAACTTCAATTCTGGAAATATGACACTCCTAAATTATGACTCTTGGCTAGAGAATGTTTATTTTCACCCAAGAAATTGCGCATATCGAAGGTGCAAGTTATCGCCAATAAAAGAATAAAGTGACATAATTCGACTCTCAGAATTTGTGGACAATGTAAACATAGACATGTTCTTCGACATTTTGGAGTGAACGCAAATAACGAGCGTCGTCGTATAACGGTTGAACAGTCACCGATAATTTAGTTTTCTTCAGGAAGTTTTAGCACCTTTGAAACAAAAGGATTACAAACTTTGTTACCGACATTTCTCTATAAATTTTTTTTTAGTACAACATCCGGAAATGTTAGAAAAACTATGAAATCAGTTTTTACTCGAGCGAAAAAATAATATGGACTTTATCTATGACATATAAAATAGTTAATTCAAATAAGATTCGATGTTGGTCCCGCCATCTAGGGGTTGTGGCGAGAAAGAACGTAGCCGCAAGTGTCGGGCGGGTTGCATTACATCGGGGGTCAAACAGCCTTTCACATACTATTACCAGCCTTCTTATAAATGTTCACAATTATACCGCGTAATTAATCGAAAAAACGGACATTAAACATCTACGATTATTTTTCACCATCTTGTGGATAGTCGCAATCTTGAAACAACAGGTAAACTATTAGTAGAATGATCAAGGTTGCAACGAAGCCTTGGTAAAAATTTAAACGGGAGAACATAGCACAACAATTTATTATCTATATAGTATGCAAGGGTACATGAGTGTGAAATAATTGAAATTTGCAGGCGAGAACGAAGAAGACATTCTCGTGCGCACTCCTCGTCAATCACCAGAACGGCGAGAAGATGAATCGTAAGAAAACGTATGCTAGCCAGGCCATAAATGCGTACGCGATGGTTGCCAGCGTGTAATGAGCGATCTTGAGCCTAAATTGAAGAAAAGAAATACAATTAGAAACAATGATGGGAAGATGATTTTAGAGCTGGTCAGAAGAACACTGCGGTAGAAATTCTTTATCTATACTCTCATAAGGATACTTCAGGATTCTCACTATAGGATAGGATACCACTTATATTCTGTTTCGTGCTATACAATTATAAGACGTTCGCGTGATCATTAAAGGATAAAGGGTGGTCTGTGAGACTGTATACATTTTCTCAAGGATCGAAACATTATTCCCCTAGCAACTTGAATAACCGTTGTTTTTTTAAACGAATAACCGTAGAAAATCCGATAAATATATGGTAGTTCTAGATTACTTTCTACTCCGTCGAAATAACTGAAAGAATAAGCATATTTCAACTTCTGGACTACTGCTGCGGTTACTCAAACAAACAAACAAAACGCCGTTCGCAAGAACAGGCAGCGTGAACTCTCGTACGTGCGTGCGCGGAAGTTGGAATACGGATATTTTTGCGGTTGTTTAACGGAATAGAAAGTGACCTGAAAACACTATAGATTTTTCGGTTATTTTTGTGGTTACTGAAACTGCTAGGGTTACTTTAGACAAACTATAGTGCTTAGTGTAACTTAGAACTACGTACTTCTTAGCTTTAGCGAGTGCCTGTGGCAGCGTGTCCATGGAATCCTTTAGGAGGTAGATTCGAAGACCACGTATGTGATAGAACATGTAATCTCTCCAGTTTAGGCTCGCCATGTTGAAGTCGAAGAGTAAACGATCGACGGGACTGACCTTCTCCCACAGCCTCATCACCCGATCGTTATTGAATTTCCACTGTTGCGACGAGAAGTAAGCTATGACGCCGCTGAACTTGTGGATTTTCTTGTACGCGTTCCACATCCTTAAAACAGCAATGGGACATCACATGACTGAGTCGAAAGAAAGGTACAAAGTAATATGTAGATAGCTTCCTCATTTGTTACCATTTTGCACATAGCTTTCTCCACGAGAACGTTCCTTGATTGATTTTGGCTTCCTCATAGAGGAAACTATGCGCAAAATGGTAATAAATGAGGAAGTGCATCTGAAAGTACGCTTAAAACGGTCAACATTTTCCGCAAAATTTATTATAGAAAGTCACTAACTGAAATTTGCATAATTTGTCGATACAACTTTTCTGGAAAATTAAAAAATTTCGAAATATGAGAAAATTTAAATTATTAGATCAATTTTCGTCAAATGGAATACCAGACATTGTACAGTGTTAGTCCACTCTCGTGTCAAATTTAAGATCGACATCTCCATGTTTACGCAAATTAGACAATTTTTAGTAATTTATCAAAAAACTCAAAATCTCATAACGCACGACGTTTTAGATTATTTTAACTAGTCTGACATTAAAATCGCTTTTTTTAATTTATTTTTTTTTCCGAAAACACAGCTGCCTCATGTGGAAGTAAAAATCAACGGTAAATTGACAAATATTTGTTATACTCACATGGGTTTTCGACCGGTAAGCCACGCGAGGCTATCGACGATTGCCGCGGGAATGAGATGAAAGAGAGTTACGTAGATATTATGGAGCCACAAATCTTTATTCAGATGGAAGAAGTAATGCCACAATATCATTGAACTTGGGACATCCATGCCTGGTTGTTCGTTCCATACCATGAATTCTCCCCACGTTATGGGATTTTGGCACGACGAAACGCTGTTGAAGATCGGTGGATCATCATCCCGATTTGGTAGGCGTGGTACAGGCACAAGTGATCTGTTTGGCTCCAGTTTTCTGCGAAAACACGATATCTCTTATCACCGATATCAACCGCAATTTATAATTTTGATTCGAAATTGGGATTCATTAATTTTTACACATAGCTATTGGACGACACGTGATTTCAATCAAGAGTTGCGAGACGCTTTCGTTAGTCCGATGTTAATGATAAGCAATTGCCCAATACTTTTTTATCCACGGGGCAATGATTGACAAATCACCCCCACCCCTAAGATTCGTCGGTCAAATTACTGTGTCTGGGCGACGTCCCACGCGGCAACGATTAAATTGTTGATGACATAGTCCGCGGGTATGATTTCGGCTATGCTATTCGGGTTGCAATAAAGAGTCCGTAGCAGTCCGATACCCGCCCCGGCCACTACACCCGTAGCTCCGTAAAAATTGTTGATCCATCCGGCCACTGGTTCATTGGCAGTTGCGATCACGATCGATGGACGAACGATGCACGTTGGTATTCCCGTGCAGTACTTTCGGATAACATCTTCGCCGACTGCTTTGGTGAAGGCGTACGTGTTCGGCCAGGCGCCAATGAGCCTGCGTTCGTTTAATCATCAGTACATCTTTTTAAATTGTTTCCCAAATATTATCGACGAATTTTATTAACATCGAGACCAAAATCGATGCTCGAAAAACCTCGGCGATTGTGATATAAAAAATGGTGCTAAGTAATTTGCACAAGACTTTCTTATGTTTTACTGCTTTGAGCATAACTTCCTGTGTGAGAAATTTCGTTGTTCGATTTTGGCTTGCTCGTCGAGGAAGCTATACCCTAACGGAACCGAAGTGACTGTCGGCAGACTTCAATAGACTAATGCAAATGATGCACAATATTCGAAATTTTGACTTGCTCTAGACTCGCATGTAACTTTTATTTTAACGTCCTGTTTCCTGTGACCCTTGCAATCATCGTTGTATAGTATCATTTATTTGACTTGTAGTTACATGGGGATCGCTGGAGTCCATCAAAACAGGGTTGCATAAAGGTTAAAAGATTGAACAAAGCGATTGGTCTCATTCCAGTGTACCCGGAGTCTCGTCGTAGTCATTGCAACTCGCAGATGCATATCTAGCCAACCGTAGTGCGACTGCGACTACGAATCCGTAGTTGCACCGGTTCCACTGTGGTAATTACAATACAATTTTTGCAATAAAAAGGACAATGTTATACTTTAAAAATTACAGATTTACGATACGAGCTAAAAACATTGGTTGACGAACTTTCTCATAGAGGAAGTTATATGCAAAAAATGTGCGCACAGTCATATGCAAGTTACTTTACATCATTTTTCTTTGAAGTTTTAATGGTTTTTTCGAAACCATTGTCATATTCATCTAATTTATTTATTCTCGATGATTAAGAATATACAACTTATTTTACTTCTAGAGTGATATTTGATACGGAAATGCGTGTGAGGAGTAAGATACAAATTTTCTAAAAATTTGAATATGTTATAAAATTTAAACGGTTCACTTTGGCCTAATTTAATCCCAGACATTGTACAGTATTAATTACCCAAATTTGAAATCCATACTTTCATGTTTACTGAAATTAGACGATTTGAAATAATTTAAAAAAAATCCAAATTTTATAAAATCTGATCCCTTAGATAGATTTCGGCCGAATGCTATACCAAAGTCTTTGATCATAGTATTATAATATATGATATTATATTTGTATGCAATTTTAGGACGATAGCTAAAAATCGCATTTCTCGACATTTTAGACTATTTTAAGTACTTCGAAATTAAAATCGCGATTTTTTTTTGTTACGAAAACAACTTTCTCTGTGTGGAAGCAAAAGAAACTTACTCTGGAGTGATAAGGTCCAATTGGTTGTCGTCCAATACGCTAACGAGACTCAAAAGTTTGTCGGCATCGATGGGCGGATCATAGAAGACCTCTTCTATCAGCTTGGTCACGCACTGGGAAAAAGCCGTGCCGATGTGCACGAAAGCCTGTATGAATGGATTTTAATTTTTAGGAATTAGCACGAACAATTTTTTTTTAGAAGAATAGACGAAAGAAGAATCGAAAGGTGAGAGACCTTGAGATTCGGCATTTCCCTGGCGAGTAGAAAAATTTCCTTGGTTCCACGAATGTTTATGTTGACGGCGACACGAAGTTTCTCGTCGAAGCGGACCGTCGCTGCGCCGTGAAAGACCACGTGTGCATTTTTCAACAATTCCCGGTCCTCTGGCGACAGACCAAGACCTATTTCTTCCATCTGGCCCTCGATCATCACTACTTTGCTCCCAAAATTTGGTTGCTCGAGTTTAAGCCTGTGGTACAACTACGAGAAAGCATCGATTGATTACGGTTAAGGGAATGTGAAACCTGCACCCGGGCTTAGTTCGTAACAAAAACCAAATGGATGTACCTAATCCATTTTTATTCCAAGGGTGCTAAACTTTTCTGACCGCGATGCGAAGCGAGTGGAGCTAATAGATTTACTTAACGAAAAGTACATGAAATGTAATTTTTCTCACGTCATTCAAGATCAACTTTGGGGTCTGAATATTAAATTACATAGTATCGTGAGATATCGTGAGAGTGAACTTACGGAATCCTCGAAATGCTCTTTGTAACGTTCCGCCGGAGTTTTGCCCTTTTTCGCCCTCATTAGCATATATACCTTCCCAATCGACGAGCATGTTCTGAAAAAATCGCATGTTTCATTTTAGTAGATACAGGCTGCAATCAATTAATTTCCATATGTATTTTCCTCTCCGCGAACATTCAACCGTAACGGTTCGGTTTATGTTAATAGTTGACCGTTGTACCGTTGGGGGGTGATTTCCGGGAATATCGGGCAGTTGCGTTTTTTTCATACATCCAACGACATCCATAAGCATGAACCGTTGAGAGTGATACGTATTCAGACATAAAGGGTTGTCTCATCTACAGTAACGTTCTGCCTAGACCGCGATGCCGCACGTGTAATGGAAAAGAATGAACATCTAATGGTTTCGAAACATAGAAGTTAGAAAATGCCGTTTGGCTCGATCAGTAATCCGAAGAAATTGACCTATGCGTCAATGTTTGTCGAACTTTTGAAATCATATTCGTTGCATCCGTATCGAAATGTACATTCGATGTCAAGGTGACGACCGACACACGCGCTACCGTCGATATTGTTACTTGAACTATATTGCGACAAAAGTAGCCACAACTTGGCCACGGAATTATGCAAATATGTATAACGTGCCATTCAATGATAATCCATAGTTCCTTGTTTCAACTCGAAGGCAAATGAATGTTTCTAATGTACGAGGAAATGCAAATGATCCGCTAGGTGACACATAATTGTAAGTTCAATGTATACAAAAATCGTACCATACAAAATCGAATTGATTGTGCCGTCTCACCGTAACAATTTTTCCACGAGGATTTTGCCCATGAAACCGGAACCACCCGTGATAAGGACATTACGGCCCGCGAAGAATTCAACGACTTCGCTCTTGCGGATGAACTTCTCGTCGTCACGCGGTTCCGACATCCCGTCCAACATGTTGTCCGCGGAAGTCTCACCGTTTTCCAACTTCATTCTCGATTATTTCGAATTAACAAAAATGGATATCCTGAAAATCAAATATTGTCACATTGCTTTACGTTTACATTTTCAATAATCAAAATGTCGAACCACCGATATTTTGAAACAGAAAAATAACGAACGTTCAAGTGTACAAAGGCCAGTCTTCTAAGAGACCATAAGTAGTAAATAAAAAGCTTTGCGAATAAAGGGATATTGTGAGGAAGCGATATGAAAATTTCAATCTTCAACTTTTTTAACGTCAACGTTGTATTTGTCTTCTAGGCAGAACGGCAGTCTGATTGAGGTTCAGCCCGAATAAATATATCAACGTCCCGTTTGAGTATTGTCGAATACTGTCGAATATTTTGAATATCGAATATTTTGTATTTGTCGAATACTGTTTGAATATTGTCGTTTGAATATTGTCGACGTTTTGACCATCAAAACGTGGATTCTTCAACTCGAATCCGGCTCGTGCAGCCACTTCCCAACCTTCGCCAAAAGTCCGCTTTTACGAACTAGTATCGCAATATACTATTGTGAGCCTTTTGACCGGTAAGGTTGTCAGGCTTGACACTGATAATTCGGTAAATTGATAGATTGTGATGATAAAATAAACTTTGCATCGATATATCATTGAGTGTATACGGTAAAGTGTAGATTTTGCATTTTTTCATAATATTGGTGTTTCGTCTCCCCAAAGCTAGTTTTTCACAGCACAAAGTTGGCTTGGTAGGTAGTAAATTAGTGATATTTTTCCCCGAACCGACCGACTCCAATGTAAGAATACAGGATGATACGGTCAAAGTGTTCAACTTCTAAATTGTATTACAAATAAATTATACGATAAAAATTGTTTAGACTTTGGGAATGGATGCGTAGTGTTCATGTAGAACATATTAAAATATTATAGTCCTAAGTTGGATTTCGTCTGATAGTCGATTCTCTTTAATAAACGATACAGCAAGGGGTGCATTGAGGAAAAATTGCATAGTAAAAGTAACAACACTGACTCTTTACCATAAAAAGTAGTTACTAAAGGGAACGTCTACATTTCATAGTTGCGACAATGACAAAAAATCATGTTTGCAACCATAGTTATAGTTTTATCAATTGAATATATACTATCGGAAAATATCTGTATAGACGTTCCCCCTGGGAACTATTCGTTATCGTAGAAAATATTATCCTTTTTCTCAGTGTGAACTTTAGAATAGACGAAAATTCGAACACTACAAAGTGTGAGTCATGGAAATCTAACATCGTGAATATTACGACTGTTCATAAAGAGAATTTTTTACTCCGACCTGGAGTAACTGGTATCGATTAATCAGTTGATCAATAGATTGATCAAATCTTCTTGTTTGGGATAGTGTTTCTAATTAAACGTCAGTCCACCATATATTTTCTGTCTTAGAAACAGTTACCCAGTATCTGTGCGTAAAATCCTTCGATTCTTCGAAAATCTAAATCGTACAATTCCATCGTATGTCAAGTACGCTAAAAAAATCCCTTGACCGATTGGTGATAGAGAGTTATCAATCTCTTTATTACCTTGAAGCTAGTCGTTGCAAATGAGTCCCACGGAGAGGTAACTGTACAATCTGCACCGGCGCCGGCTGCTGAAGCAAATTGTACGACGAACGAAACGCGACTGCGGCCTAAGAAACGACATCATCGTAGGCGCCCCGTACGACAGGAAGTGAAGACCCGGACTGGGTTCAACTACTTACTCAGCACGCGGAATCTTTGGCTGTTGATCGTTGCATGCAATTCCTTAGTTCCTTTTCTCGTACGGAATTAATTAATAAAATTATTCGAAACTGCTGTTTGTTGCACCACTGAATTAACTTCCGCGAGTCAATACACTTTTTGGACATTTGAGGGTAATTTCTGATAAATGTCTGCTCTGAGAGGACACCGTTCATAGAACCATGAACATTTTTATTGTTTATCAGTTTATCATCAGAACATTTTTTCGGTTAGACAACGTTCCCTATTTCGTCTTTGACGAAATAGGTCCCAACTCACTACTAAGCTCGAGTTTCAACCTTATATTGATTATGAACGATGAAAAAAGTATCAGGGAACGAATATGCAAATTTAATTAAGGTAAAAGACCCAGTTTCTGACACTGACCCAGTTTGTGACAGGGGTACCTTTAGCATAGTCGGCTTCCCCATGTTTATCCCTATGATTTTACACGATTACTTTGCGAGGGCTGCGTAGAAGTGTCAGAAACTGGATCCTTTACCTTAGTAACGCGACATCAGCTAAGAGGTCAAACTGGTTCTCACCTTTCGATGATCATAATGGCAGGTCTTGCCGAAGTGATCAAAGTTCATTATGAACAAAGTTTTAACCCGCCACGTACGGAACCTTCGCGCCGACCGTGACTAGGTAGGCCGGGGGCTCCACGATCACGCCAGACCTGAGATGTAAAAAATATAAATTTCGAATAACAATTGCACACTAGACATTGACTAATATTATTTTATAGAATTATAATATCGTAAACATTGCTCTTCAAAGAGTATTTTTCTGAATTTCGATATCATCAACATTTTTTGAGATATAGCGATTTTTATACCGCGCAATGTAAGTACTCGAGCGAGGATCCCGGGCGAATCGTCCAGAATAGAGGTCCTTGCGCAGCGAGGATCCCGTACATGAACCCTTATGCTCGGCAACTACTTATCGCACGTACTCGTACCCAGCGTTCATTTTACTCGGGCGATCACCCCGCACAGTCTGCACCTAGCATTTGCGCCGATTAATTTACGCCCTGTTCCGGTGAATATTAAGAGACTAACCACCCAACGAACTAAGTTTTGTATAGCTCTTGGTGGGAAAACGGCGGTTTGGCGCACACTTCGCGTGCGAAAACCCCCATTTTCACACCTTGTGAAATAAAAATTTGTTCGATGCTCGTGCGAAAAATGTTTTCTGAACTCATGTGATTGCAACACTCGCCTTTGGTTCGTGCTACAATCTCACACTCGTCAGAATTTTTTTTTCGTATGCTTATCAAAATGTACTATTTCTTAACGCGTGCACAAAAAGTCTCACTTTTCGTGCCTGTATCTCGTGGCGAATGTAGTATGTTTTAGTAAGGTGTGGGAGTCAAATACTGCACATGCGCAAATCACACTAGTTACGTTTTTTACATACTTTTGTAACGCTCTATCTACTATTCCGCAGACCTTTTTAGCACGCTAGTCATTTTTCGTACGCTTTCAAATAGTACTTTGCGACCTAGTGCGAAAAAGCGGTCTTCCGTCGACGGTGGGGAAGTACTGAAGGCAGCACTGACCTTCAGCTCGTACCACACATAGCACCCGCCTTCGGCTTGTGCTGCGGTGGTACTTGCTTCTGATTCGTAAAGCTTTTTCATCCTGTTGTCGCATAGTATCGTATAGTACGACAGTACTATTTTTTATATTCCCTCAGTTGTTTTAGGTCACGCGACCTAATTGGCTTATTTACATTGAATAAAAAAACAAAGGTATATTTCATCAACTAGTATATTTCTCGTATCAATAGAACTATTTAAAAATTATAGATAATACAGTCTATGATACATCTTTTGCAGGCCATAATCCATTCAGCCTTCTCACTACAGGAAAAAAAATTAAAGAAAAAAAAACAACTTTTCAACGGCTCATTAAAATATCTCATCGAGCATCGGCTATAAAGAACCGCAAAAAAAAAAAATTACAATTGTCACGACTGCAGTGAAAAGTAAATAGAAAAATATATATGTTCATGTTTATGCAAATATTTATACACGTAACTTGTGAAATCTCGCTGATCTTCAAATTGCACGTTAACAAAAAAAAATTATAATAATGAAAAATCAGTCGTCTTGCAGCATACTCAGAGGATCCCCGACGATTTTTTCAGCAGTTTTTTTCAAGTCTCTCGTCACTGGTTTTTTCGGTGTATTGCGACTTTCGATCGTTTCAACCGTCGTGCCTTTCGTTGATGATTTTTTACCGAATATGTCGTCGACATCATCGTCGTCACCGTCGGCGTCGAATATCGAACCGGTGGCTCGAGATTTGCCGATAATTTTTTTCGTTGCAAATATATCCTCCTCGCCGCTCGACTGGTCTCCAAAGATGTCTTTGAGCTTGGCGTCTTTGGCGATTTTACTGGTCGCCGGAAAGAGCCGATCTTCCCCAGCCTCAGTGGAACTTTTCTCGGGTTCTGGTGAGAATTTTTTGTCGAGAGCATCGACGAAGAGATCGTCGTCAGCGTCCTCGCCAAATATGGAGCCGCGACTCGGCGACGCTCGACCGGAAGTCTCGCTGCTCTTGCTCGCGATCGTGTCCTCGATAACTTCGATTTTTTCTCTCGTTGCTTTGGCACGCACAACAGAGCCGAAAAGATCGCTAGACCCGTCCTCGTCGGTGTCGATGTCGTCGAACAAGCTGTTGTTCTTAGAAGCGGCCGTCGATTTTTTCGAAGCTTTGGCGAGAGATCCGGAGAACAAATCTCCACTGGAATCATCGGCAAAGAGATCGAGCGTTGATTTTTTCGACGCCGCTTTTGCCTCTTCGGCAGATTTTTTTGCTAGACGAGTGAACAGACTATCGTCCTCTTTGAACAAAAGATTTTGACCTTTTTCCGGTGACGGTGTTTTTGTCACGAAAGCGAACAACTGACTGGGATCTTTCAGGGGATCGTGACTACTGTCCCGCAGAGGATCCGTTGGTTGTATCTTATCGCCATCGTTCGATTTTGACTTTTCCTCACTCCCTCCAATATCGGCCTCTCGACTGTTTTTCTCTTTTGCCGTGTCTTTCCAGGCTTTCTCGTTTTTTGTAGACTTCGAATCTCTGTCCACGGTAAGGGTATTTTCGGACGCGCCGAATTCACCGCGATTGTCTTTCGGTCGTTCCTTGGACCGTGTGTGCTTCGACCCTAGTAGCCCGTCGATCGGCGAGAGAATCGGTGCTCTGCCGAAAAGGGTGTCCTCCTTCGGAGGATCCTCGGGCAAATCGGGCGGCACGTCGAACAGATCCTCCTCGTCTGTCGATGGTGACAACAACGTATTTTTGTTGATACTCATCGAGCTGCCTTTACTGAAACTGAGCTCTGATCTATCGTCGGGAGCCAATGAAGAACTCGACTCTGCAGGCTTATCGGCCGAGCGACTCTCGGCATCGACGTCCGGTGCTGTGAGACGATCGGAACCGAAGCTTTCCTTCGGACTGTCGATAGAGTCGGTTATCACTGTTGGTATCTTATCCGAGATGCTGGAAAATGTATTATCCGATGGATCGGATTCCACGGCTTCGGGTCCTGCGTCGACCGCGTCGAAATCTATACCACTTTTACGCAGTGCTGAGTGACGCGCGTGTCTACTCTGAGGTCGTCTCTTCGCCTGAATCCTCGCTCGACTCTGCAAAAAATAAAAATAAAAGTCAATTTCTTTAAATATGTTCACATTCGCATGTTAAATATATTTGATTTTTATGCAATATTGTTAAACTTCGAGTCTCGAGAGGTATCGACGTTGGTCAGAGTCAGGGAGGGTGTAAGGCTGATCCGTAATACCGAGATCTCCATATGGTTCTCTCTATCCGTGGAAAATATGCTTGTCATAGTTGGCTTCCGCGTATAACCAGGGTGGGAAATGACTATATGGCTACCTTACATTTATTTGCTGGCTCACTGTCCCGCTTTAGTAGCATGGTTCTTGATATTTTTCCTTCCGAATGAAAATTTGTTGCGTACGAAACACGGTATTGGGGTCGTCTTTCATCCCAGCTTTTTGCGGATTTGTAATTTGGCTGCAGAGCGAATCTCTTTTACTTATTTTCTTCCAACGATCAACGTATCGCGACTTTTCATCTACTATGTATTTAAATAATTAAATAAATAAATATTCGAATCTTCTGAGGCGCCAGGATCATTACGCATCAAGATTATACCTCAATGGGACAACAGCGTCCAAATTCTGAATCATTACTTTGCTGGCGTTTGGGGATTCTCCAAATGTATATAAAAAATAACTATTATAAAAGCTAAGGATGAAGTGGCTGTGATATCACCTTCGAAGCTGTGACAGCGAGGGTCTCAACTTGAGCCGGAACATCAAAGCTCACTGCAGTTTCCGAGTTTCCCGAATCGTCCTGAGGTGAACTCGGAACTTCCTCCTTCGATACTTCCGGAAATATGTTCAGATCTTCGGCCTTGCTGGAAACGGTGGTCGGTGATTTTGTACTCGGCACACTGACCGCACTTCCGTCCTCGGTGTCCCTGCTGTTCGTCGGTTCGTCGTCCGGCTTCTCCTCCGCCTTTCGCCACAACGGCGGTGTATCCGTCGGCGACAGAATTTTCTCCAGATCGCCCATTTTTCCCATGAGATTCTTAATTTTACTGGAAACCGCCCGACGCGGCGCCTGCGCCGAATCGTCACCGGCCGACGGTGTTGGCAGACGAATGCTCAAAGTTTTCGGCGGTTCTCTCTTCGTAATTTCGCCAATGGTTTCCGTTGAGCTTCGGGCTTTAGAAATTTTCGCACCATCGGTCGTCGAGATTTCGTCCTCTTTCTCCGCCTCCGATGCTGTTTTATGAGACAAATTGTCGTTATCATTTCTCTTGGCCAATAGTCCCGGTGATTTTATGCTCACGGGCGGTTTCATGCTCGGCCGATCTTCCTTTTCACTGGATTTCATTACATCCGTCTCACCAGCGCTCTGGTCTTTTAATAGCCCCTCGATTTTTGCGCAATTCGTTTTAAATTTGGAGTCTACCGTTTTCGATTCGCAAGACGCTTCGCTCTTCATCGTCGATTTTTCTTCAACTTTGGTGCTTGTAGTTATCTCTTTGGATTTATTGGTCTTTTTGCTGACGAACAAACTGTCATCGTCGTCGACGTCGTCGTCAAGATTGTCGAAGAGACCACCGCTCGGATAACTTGGCACGGGGCTCTCGACAGCGGCTTCGTCACTGTCCCGTTTGTCGTCCAGCTTCGTTAAACTATTGTTGGCACCGTCCGCCACACGCCGCTCTGCCTCCGCGCTCGTGAAATCTTTTTTCGTCTCAGTCGGCACCGTTTCGACGGAGCTCTTCGGTTTATTCGCGAAAAGATTATCATCGTCCGATTTAAGCATAACGACGGTTTTTCGATCACTCTTGAGAAAACTGGAGCCGAACAGGTCGTCGTCGTCCTCCTCCTCGCTGTCGTCGAATATGCTGTTTGTCTTTCGGTCGGATTTTGTCAGAGCTTTTCGTTGCCCACCGAAATCCCCGGAGTCGGCAACCGTCGCGGAGAATAAATCAGTGGATTTTTTCGCGGACGTATCGCTCGTATTTCTATCGATTTCGAGACTCGGCGGTTTGGTCTCTTTGGCCGGCAGGTTAGAGGCGAAACCCTCGCCGAATATGTCGACGTCCGGGACGTCTCCGGTGCCGAATATGTCGATGTCCTCGTCGAACAGGCCTCTGCTCCGGCCAGACGTGGATTTCTCACCGTACTGCGGCTCGGTCGCCGCTAGTAGGTCGGAGCTCTTCCGCGAACGCGATCCGGAACTCGCGTTCGAAAATAGATCGTCGACCGAACTTGTATCGGATTTGGTCTTCGAATCGGCCTTGGGTAAAGGAGGAGGCCCGAACACGTCGTCGCTGTCAAAATCTTCTTCCTGATGACTACCGAGAGCCTCGGCTATTCGGCCATCGTGCGGCCGATTACACGAATTGTTGTTTATCGAGCCCGTGTTGTCCTGTTGACGACTCCGACCGGCGAAGAGACTGTCGCTCGATACTCTCTCGCGGTATAGATCCTCGGATTTCAGTCGGGTCGATTCCAACTGAGGCTGGAAGTCCACACTGAAACATATCGAGTAAATAAATTTTTTATCGTCTGTCGATATTAAAATCAACAATTCACTTCCATCGTCGTATCTTTTCGAACGTGATAAATAGTTTCTTAACTCCAATGTGTTTCTAATAAATAACTTTGCTTTATTTATAATTTTAACTATCTGTTCCGTACAATAGACTGGAAAAAATTCACATTTTTTCTTATGTCACCACAACCATGACAACAACTACATTGCGCTCTTCCGCGCATTCAATCTTGATTAAACATAAGCCACCAACTTACGTCCGAATGACCTCGATCAATAATGTATCCTACAGATGACTCGACCCGGAGACTATTCGTCGCATACTCGCGACATAGAAAAACACTATTTAGCATCGACAGATTAATCCCGCGTGCCCGCCGTAGAATTGCAATGCGCATACTTTCCTTTCGATCGCGCTTATCGATTCCACTCGCGGTACAAAATAGCTGTGCCGAGTGAAAGGCGTATCGGCGCAAATTGTAAACGGACAACGGTAAACGGCGCCGTTGACGGAAAAAAGAATAATCGCGTTCGTTGACCGTGAACGTCGATAAACCCGGTGATGTTGACGTCGATGCGTAAGCGTTGTCTACGACGTTTTTTTTACACCGAGATGCTATATTGATATCTGACGATTACACAATTGAATATTTTTTTAAGCTTCTTCACAACAAGTCGTATTCTTGCATCAATGTATTCGTTCAAGGTCAAGTTTCATCGACACTTTTTTTCTTATTAAAACAATAATCAACGTTCCCGTGTTTTCTTTAAAAATATATGTATCTTTCACATTTATTTTGTCCGACGACATAACGTGTTTCAACCGGATGTTTCAACCGGTCGATACATTTTAAACACCGTTTACGTACATCGGATTTCGATTGCTTTTAGAAAAAACATTATACGGCCCGCAGTGCAAGACCCGCGACACTGCTCTCACTTACCCAACGAATAGCACGATCGGCAAGTGTTTAGTAAATTATTCGTTCGCAATATTTGCAAACGGTGGCGAGTAAATATTCCCCGTGCGTCATTCCCGAGTGACCATTGAACCCTTTAGCGAGTTTACTTTTTGCCGACAAATAATCATAATTTGTTTCCTTTGAGTTAATCCTGTATGAATCATCGGGACCACAACATTGAGTGAACTTTTTCTCTTCCTAAGTTATTCGCGAAACTTATTTCCTTTTCTCTGCTGCTGCGAAAAAAATATGTTGACAAATTTTTGCAGCCTCCACGACGCTTTATCATAATCCTTTGCTGCGCCGAGAGATTGCTTCTTTTTTCTACGGACACGGCCGACCTCTGTCCTATATACATAATTTACGCAAGTGTCACGCGTTCGACCTCACTTCGGGTTTATCAATCGCACAGACTCTGGCTAGAGTTTTAAACCGATGTTTTCCACGGATGTTTTACATCCTACAATAATTCTGAGAGAACGAGAAATCTTCCAAGCGACTTTGGAGGACGCAGTTCCCATTTGCCATCACCCAGAAGATATCTGCGTGAAACAAAATGTCAGTAAATTTTAACGGCTGAGTTTTTTTATCGCGCAAACTTCGCTCAGGGAAATTCCCGTAGAGAAAAAAAATCTACAAGTGAACAATTAAAATTTTTTCCTGGAGTAGCGAATTGTCGGAGTCTTCCCGAAGATCAAATTTGCCGAAGATGAAACCCAAAAATCTATCAGCAAACATTCTCATGGAGCAGCCAAACTATGCGCAAAATGTTTTTTACAATTGCCTTCGTGACACTTATTTATGAATAAGGTTTACTAGTTTTCTAGTTGTTGGCTTAGTTACAAAATTACGAGACAATTTACTGCCTGACAAGGCACGGGTCGCACGGTCAGAACAAATAAAAATCCTATGACATCGAACCAGTCGCTAAAATCTCTACCAGAACGTAGGCGCCAAATGTTATATCTACCATCAAAAAATACAACTCTAACGACATTTGAATAAAACTTTACCACAAGACAAAACTCCACAACCCGACGGGTCTATATTGATGCAAGGTAAATCTTTTTTTTCGCGTGTATGTATCCTGGGATAAAACGAACGAACTTCGTTCTGGAATACGAATGATCGTATCGAAGACAACGATTCGAAGGTTTCCAAAGACCGCCAATTTTCTCCCCCAATGAGGGCAACGCTATGACGAAGCTGTAGTGTCTTACAACTATACTCCAAATTCAATTTAATAAGATGTGAATTGTCAAAGTCGGCGGAGAAGCATCAAAGGTGCCCTATACTATTAACCATTGAAATTAGCAATTCAGAAAGCGTTTGTTGAATAAAAAAAAATGCAAATATTAAAGCCATCTCTGTGTTCTCTCGTATTCACCGATTTATGTATATTTATGCAGAAGCATTGGCATCCAATTATTGTGGAGACTGGTACCACCGCTATTTGAGGCTCGCGATGGGATTTCCACGACACTCGTTGCCTATTAAATCACCAGTATTTTTAAATGCAACGATCGATTGAAATTAAAAAGAAAAATCACCTCTTGTAATCTACATCTATCTTCAATCTTAAATACGACGGCTATTGTTTGCACGCTGCTTCTTAGTGTGCGAAATAATCGATGAATACGGAACGGCGAGATTAATCCGCTATGAATAGCGTGGAAGTTCGCGCGTCGTTAGACGAGCACACTGAAAATTAAAGTAAAAATCACATTAGTTTTATCAGGCGAAACTACGCTGGCTATGCCAATAACAAAACGTCTGCGAACTTAATAGTTCCCATTTGACGAAGCTGTTTTTCCATGTTAGAACTAGCATGTGCAGTTTCGATGGGATTCGATCTCCGTGATTTTATGCGACGTATACCATCGACCTCTACGCGCACGACGCCTCAGCGATAAATTGATTTGAAGTTAATAGGTATCGTCACGATGATGTAAACATTGATCGGTTTGATACGCCACGAAATGGAATTTTCGTTTTGCTATAGGCATTATGTGTCTTTGCTCCAAGGTTACAGAACGAGGAAGAGTAAAGATGGAGGGGGACACGCTTTAGGATATATAAGATGCGAGAGCCCGTTTGGAAATTTATCAGTTGTCGAAAGTTCAAGACGCCCGCGAGAGTTATAATATACAGGATCCAATATGAAATCTGCGATGATCGTATGCGCGTTTCTCGTGCTGGCCTGCCTCTGCCTCCAAGCTAAGGGTACGTTCGAACGTCGTAGAGGTTTTTTTTTTTCTATTCTCCAACTGTAGAAATGAAAAAGAAAACACAATGTTCCTAAAAGTGTGACAATCAATGATACGTCAGTATTTAAAAATAAAGTATTGCAGTTTCAGTATCCAGGCAATTCAAGCTAGAAACTGCAAAACAACTCTACCAGACAAAATTACTCTTTCAAATAAGTAATTTAATCATTTCAATAGAGCGAATAGAAGACTCGCGAATAGTAGACACAGAAGTCACAATGAAATTTTATGTTTCATTTTTTACTTTTTTTATTACCACTTTGTTAATTAATACAATCTGGAGTTTCTAGCTCGAATCGCTTGGACATTGAAACTGCAATACATTGTTTAAAAATACGAACGCATCATCGATTGTCACACTTTTCGGATCGTTGGTTTTTTCATTTTCATTTCTACATTCAACTCGTTGCCGCAACAATCACGTAGTCGCTTATCATTGAATATTATTACTGATAATCTTTATGAACCGGTCTGAAACTAAAGCTCACACTGAGAAATTCCGTACATTTGTACATAAAAAGTTGTAACTGTTATTATTTAATTATTATTATTGACTCTTTGTAGTCGACCAATGAGGCCCATTACTATTTTCGACGTTGGGAATTGTGGTGTAAACCTATACAGCGCCTATATTCCAAGAATCGTGATCTTAATGAACGAACTATCGAATGAATGGGATCTATTGATTAGACTACATACTTCTTTTCCCCTACAGCTACTACATGTAAAGTGGACGGCGAAGAGCTATCTGTGGGCGATCACCACCGCAACTGCATGAAACTAACGTGTCTCGAGGATGGATCCATCTCAGGAGTTGGGTGAGTCGCAGTCGATAGAGAGAGGTTTACTCATAGACATGTCTAATCGCGAGAGACGCGTCTTCGTTGCTCAGGACGACTACGGGATGTTGTTATTATGAGAGTAGAACGTTTTCGCCTTGTCCCGGATACGTGCGACGCGAGAATTCATTGGCGTTTATAAATAACGTTACGTCGCTGAATTGACGATGCGGTCATTGCATCGCCGGTGACCAATTCGAACAGAACTCTTTAACGGACTTTCTTACGGGGAAAAAGGCATATTTATTTCCCAGTGCGACTTCTCGAAAGTCGAAGAAAATACACACGAACATTTTTTTTGTTATAATTCTTTATAGTTCGTGACTCCACCCTTTAGAATCTTGAATCGCACGTTCTGTTACTTTACCGTGAATTATCAATAAAATTTTCAGATGCGCGGAGTTCCGATGCCAGCCAGGAAAACAGACCGGATACCACGAAACCGACCTGACTAAGCCGTATCCTGAGTGCTGCGCACATCCCATATGCGCCTCGTAATTTATCGCCGATCGGCTAAAAATTTTACTCACGATGATTATGTCAAAATTGTTTTGATCGAAGCTTGGAATTATTTTGTGCATTTGATACCAATGATTGGATACAGGAGAGGGATATCAGCTATGCTTTTAAACATGTAACGCGCCTTTGCGTCTTTGAACGCTCGAGATTTAATATCTCGGGAGAGTGTTCACAATGTGCTTGAAAATTTTGAAAAAGTATTATTTTACAAACGTTTATAGTAACGAAAATAAATGACTCTGACATGACATATATTCCGTTTGTTTTTTTTTTCCTCGATTTCGTTCTTTACGGTTGAAAAAAAAACGATTTTTCACCGTGTTGATCCCGGGGTCCCATACGTTATTCGAGAGAATCATTCAGTGTCGTATGATTTCCATAATTCATAAACCTTCGATGATGTATTTTTTTCGAGATAAAACTATGTAAGAATTGTGTCGATTAATTGAATTATAAAATTATACGATGTTGTTGATGATCAAATACCTCTTTCACTATACAACGCGAACCGGACGCAATACAAAATATATCTACACACCATTATTGTATCACCGATCTATGCTGTCCCCGTTTCCTTCGCGAGAGTTCGCGCTCAACTGAAGATATCACCAGGACTGGTCTAACGAGCAATAGCAGCAGTACTGAGCGTAATCTAAGAGTCCGTGTGACTAATCTTCGTCCCAGTCTGTCGACGAAGCGGTATTCGGCATGCGGCACGGCGTTGAGCGGATCAAGCGATAAATGTCGAAGCTTATGGGGGCCTCTAATGGACCGAATCTTATGCATGTCACGGTTATGCTATGGACCAAATAAGAAAACGATCGCGTAACGCTCGCCGATAACTTAAAACACCGACCGACCGAACAGTCAGCTCGATAAAAAAAAGGAATTACACGATTTGTAATGAATTGATCAATTTATAAATTATTCAACAATATTTCGTTCAGCGGATTATAGGGAATTGCGTTACTGAATTTTTCATTAGTTAACTCTTTCAAGTGCGGTGTCGCACATTCGCGTATTTGTTAAATAATTTTTTTTAAATAAGAAAAGCGTAAAATGTCTAATAAAAAAAAAGTCGCGACATAAGAACAAAGCGTTATATTAACGCTTTGTTTCGATTTATAAACATTATCATGCATTTGTCTCTAATGAACCCTTTCAAGTGCGGTGTCGCTCCAATATCTTCAAGTTTCGATTCGTAAATATTATCATAAGACACGGCGATAAGATTTAACGCGCGTGTTGTGCTTCCCGCTATAAAGATAATTATATTTATAAAACTTACCCCAAACTGACACCGAATGTATTGTTGGTGTTATTAGGCTGTATCGAAATACCGCTGCTAGCGCTGCTGTTCTCGACGGCCACTCGAGACCCGTTACCGTTTCCGGCCAGTATCAGCGAACCGATGTTCTGTGTCGATGCCCCCAGGTTTTCGTTGCTGTCGGGAATTGTCGGTTCGCTGACCTGTGTATGTTCATTGTTCTTCGCGGCATCGGTGTCGGACGAATCGGAAGAATTCTGACGGGGCACTCGTTGGAACAAGCGACTTCCAAGATTCGAGGACAGTAGGTCCGCTTGAGTGATCGACAGTCCCGGTGGCTTCTAATAAAATACAATGTAAATAGTCTCAGTATATTTCTCATCGCTACACTTATTTTAATAAATGGAAATGGGCTGTGCCCGTCTATATACCAAATAAATAAATATATAAATAAGAGGCTGAATTACTTCGGTCAATGACCCGTTGACAATACGCAAATACATTTTTAAATGTGTAAATATATAAATGCTTTATATATGTAAAGGTCGCTGCCGAATCGCATGCACTGTTAATAAATACACACTTACTACTAACGATATAAACAAATGGAGCCCGGCAGCGGTGCTTTTCGTAAGCTATGGAATATGGAAAGGTAACGCAAATACATGAAAAACGTTACGACATGTGAAACTGAACTATGTGTCATTTTTATGTCAACTCATTTGACACGCGCGGTGAATAAAGTGTGATATCGCTTATTCACCGATAGCATGCCAGTGTCTTGTCCGACCCGTTGCTCCAATCGTTCGTTGTGGCGCATAACAGTCCGGAGTGTATTTTATGTATTTAGGTTTTCGAATCGATACTTACGGGTCTAGTGGTGGCGCGAGCAACTTCGGGCGATCTCTCGGTTATCCTATTTCGCGATTTTACGGAGAAACCGAACAGCTCGTCGTCGTCGTCTTCAATCGCGTCGCCGAACAAACCTCCATTGTCATTCGTTTCGGGTGTACTGGTTGCCATGTTACCAGTGTTTTCACCCTGTGCAATCTTGAGGAACTTATTTTCTCTGGAATCTCCACTTTCTCGGTAGTCATCGCTCGGATAAGTGGATTTGCTGGCAGCGGTTTTTACAGAGCTCTTCGACGCGAAAATGTCGTCCGAGTCTTCGGAGTCCGCGTCGCCGCACAAATCGTCGAAAGCTGACTTTGGTTTTTCCACTGGAAATTATAGTCGAAATGATAACATCGCTCATTCTATAGTGAATTTAGACGTATTGCGTGACTAAAATCAAAAGAGGAGATACATAATCGGGTTTCGGTCACGCGATATTTGTAACTTCGTATTTTAATTTTTCGGTCGAGCAATTGTACTCGCACGTGCACTGAGTTTTCTGTAGCGGGCAGAGTATAACCGAAACAAAAATATTTTCATATTGGGCGATATTTACACATTTTGTTAAATAAATCTGACCTTCGTGCATAGGCGGTGGGACATCGAAGCTCGGTGGTATGATAGTACTTTTCGATACTCTAATGGGTTTGTCTTTCCACAGACTGCTGGAGACCTCCGCATCAAACAAGTTATTATTATCGCTGAAGAGATTGTCAGACTGAGAGCCAAAGACGTCTCCGTCATCGGGAGCGAACAGGTCATCTAAAAACATCGAGTTGTTTTTTGCGATTAAACCAAAAAAATGTTTCGACGCTAAACTGTAAATTTAATTGCGCCATACCCTTGAATCGATTGATGGACGACTGATCGGCTTCGTGAGTATCCGTCACGGGCGTGGTGCTACTGGGCAATACTTTTCCCAATCGCTTAGCCAATTCCTCGGCGAAACTGGGCGCTTCCTTGCTAGAATTTGCCGCTCTCGTTGGTCCCACGATCGGTGTAGCAATTTCCGAACCCGAATTCAATGTGTCCTGACTTTGAGCATCGAGTTTGTCGGTCCTCGAGCTAACACCACTGTAATTTTTTGCGGTACCGCCCAGTTCATTGCGGTCGGTCGATACGCTCGACGAGGACGAAGATCTTCGTAACATCGATTCGCGACGATTGTTAACGCCCGTTGCGCGTTGTGGCATTTCCTTGTCATCCTCGCTGGCCGATTCAGACTCTCCTTCCAGCGGCTCAGAGTCGCTGCTGCTCGATTCCAAACCAACTCTACTCGAGGATTTCCATTTCTCTGAACGAATGACGTAAGGCAAAGGCCGATGCTGGTACGGATCTTTGGGCTTCAGTACGATGCTGCGACAAAAACAAAAATATTCTCAATCAGCACATCCGGTATCGTTAACGATATAAAAAGAAATAATCATCGTACAAGAGAAAGTACACAAAGCAGCCTTCCAGATTGAGAAAAGACTCTTGGCTTCTTATATTTTCTACTGTTCAATGCTATTTTAGTATTATAACAAACGTGAAATTCAATGAACCTTGGAGTCGGAATTTCACCGTCGTCCTCGCTGTCGCTTGCAAGAACTTCCAATCGTTCAAATTTCTCGTCCATTATATTCAATCCTTGCTTAATACTTTCGCTCACACAGGCTATCAAATCTTCTTTGTCCAGTTCCTCATCGTTTATCTTCTGTAAAACAAAGGAATATAAATATTAATTTAAATATCGATAAAATTATGAAGAAAAATAACAAATTAAATTGGTGCTAAATTTGTAATTCTTTTCTGAAACACAAAGTAGATAAAATGAAACGTCAAATGATCGTTTGTGCAGTCAATTATTATTGGGCGTTTTTTTCTGTACAGCACAACTTTTAGAAAATAGCTGATTTCTTGTAGAAATAATAACGGAATATACGTTCCACTTATTTATACAAAAATGAATAATATAACAAATTATTCTTGACAAAGAAACATGATCGCACAAATAGCGCTAGAAATTCGGCTATCTCGCGATTGCCCAAACTAGGAAATGAATTCTCAGCATCGAGTTTTACAAATTCCTCTTTCGAGATCTTCAAAAAGACCCCGAACACCGTAATATTAAGATATGAGTAGGGTCGTACCCAAGGAAAATGTGTCATACACTGTTAAAAAAAATTATAATTTGAATATACTGGACTGGAAGTTTTTATACAAAAACTGGTACACTATATTTAAGGTATAATTGTGATGAAAAATTAATGAGTTTTTACAGTGAAATTAAGGTAAATTATTGGGTTTACAGTACTTTTATAGTAAAATTAATATCAATGAAAGTTAAGTATTTCTACAGTTTTTAATATACTGTACGTTAATATTTCATCACAATTATACACGAAATTTGCTGGATTTTATCCCAGTTTATGCATAAAAACTTACAGTACCAGTACATTACATTTCACCAAAAAATTTTTATACTGTATGGTAGTTACATAAACTCAAGAGTTGTAATTTAAGTGTTTATAACTTTTATAAATCGTTATTCAGAACTCTAAAATAACAACTCTAAAATAAGGACTTATTTTATACCGATTGTACAGGAGAAATCCTTCAACAAAATAAATGATAAAAAAAAATTATCTCCTAAAAGCGTTGCACTAGAAAAGTTACGAATATCAGAATCCACCTCACCTGGCCTTCTGTAATCTGCGGTTGTTTTGTTTCTATATCATCCTCGTGCACTCTGCTCTCGATAAACTGAGTATTTGCCAGAGCTAGGGAAGCATTCGTAATGTTATCAACGATTATGGATGTCTCGCTCAGATCGTTCGTGAGCGAGTTGAACTTCTCTTGGGTCTTGTTGATAGTTTCCGTTAAATTCTGCCAAAACAAAAAATAAATGCAATCCTTCATAAAAATAACAAATAAATTTAAAAAAATGTTGTACATTGGAAAATTGTTCCAGATGTTTGAGTAATCCGGCATCGGCCGCGAGACTCCAATTGTTTCTGTGTTCTCTCATTTCATCGGTGCTCCATGGATGGTCCCACGACTTGTCTGTTTCATTCGAAGTATCCGGCAAGTCCTGCAAAAATTTCAAAACTGAGCAATGTACGGAACAAAGGTGGTATAAAAAAGAAAAACAAAAAAATTTGGTAAGTACATTTGTAAAAATTCACAGAACGGTATTTCCTTTTTTTGCGCAAGATATTTCGTCCAATATATCGTCAATGTCATTATCAGGTGACTAATGGAAGATCGCCATACTTACCATGTTAACATCCAATATCGCCGGCGACCCACCAAGATGGCAGAATTTCTTCGAAATAACATGAATAAAGGAACCAGCCCTGTCGCGCGAAGGTTAAGGTCGAACCTCGCGAATACCAGTCGAACGACCGCTCGACGACTACCGTCGAGCCATCGGAGCCTTTCTACTAAACAATTAGGGTGGATTTTTTTTTTTATCAGCCAGAGAGAGTGTCACATCGGTGACTCAGGTACGTGCACACCGTCTCTGGATGTCGGGAGCGTTTGAGCGGATATAACGAATAAATTGGCCCCCGCTATACTATATTCAATATAATTTGATTTCCCTTCGTCGTCGCCGTCGTCGTCTGTCCGCAATACGAGCAAACGCACTCGCGACCTACGTCAACTAAAGCTCGACTAAGTTCGCGCAGACTTTCATTTTATTTAATAACCAACAAATCTGTCAGCATCACTTACAGCTGTCAAACATTTATTTTTCCATATAAAGGACGTACATAAAAAATCCTTCGGGCATTCATAATAATAATAACAATAATTTGTCTCGCAACGTCACGTCGCTTCTCTGATTTTTGTTCGATCGATCGGGGGCCCGACGAAAACTTTGGCACGCCACTGGCTCCATGCAGCGTTGTCAGACCGAGATATCTCTGCCTGCTTCGACTCTCGGTTTTTGTCTCGCGCACTCGTCCGACACGAAAAAAAAACAGCGCATCGGATTGTTTGTCAATAATCCACCTTTTTTTCACCGAGGCCTCTTCGCAATTACGCTGGTCGTATAGCGGGGTTTATCGCGGCTCGGGCGCGCGATTCTCGAGTGATAGTGATCGATGAATCGTATCAATTCGATTAATTGACGGGGGAGAGAAGGAGAGAGTGGACGTGCGTGCCCAATTTGCATCGCTCGCAGGGAACAGTCGAGTGGTTGCGTGTGTGTTAGCGCGTACGAAGCTGCAACCCACTGATAATACTGTCAATGGGTGCGTGTGCCCGTCTTACGCGAGTGATGTTGCCCCTTCGAGCAACCCGTTTCACTCCGACGTTTCGATCAACGAAGTAACTTCGCGTACGATATGAAATATCATAAAACAATGAGGGAATAATGATTTCCTTCGTTTATTTGTTATTATGGACGTCCCTCCCGTTACAACAGCGACATTGAATAATTCGAGGAAATCCCAAGAGAGCCAGTGATGTTCGAGGCTTTAACCACATCAACGAGCTGATAATTGGTGAAAAGTTACGTTCGAAACATACAGGTGAGAGCTACGATTATATTTTTTAAATACCGATAATCAGTCGAGTCAACGCAGTTGACATTGAAGAGTCAATGTTTACGGATAACTATGATGGTTTACCATTTTGACGGATTTCTCCTTTACAATCAGTGTGTAAATCCTTAATATTATTAGAGCTCCCGAATAACGAATTATAAAAGTTAAAAAAAACTTAAACTTACTTGCATGCGACTGGGCGCCTCTCATTTTCATATTTTGTTCTGCTTGTTTGTTTGTTTACTAACAGATTTCACCTTAACCATTTATCAAAATACAAATGTGTCTTATACCTTAATTTATATTTACATTTATATTTCTGTGCAGAAAAAAAGGAAAAACTATAAGATAATGACTGCACTACTTACTACACTTTTTTTAGCTTAGCTCAGATATTATTGAATTGTACGTTTTATATATTTTACTGTGAATCCTTTCTCCTGCACGTATCTTAGTACAGCTAATATAGATATATCGATTTATTTTAAAACATGTTTGCAAATGTAATATTGCATCAATGATTAATCAATCGATTATCATAACCATTTTTTAAAGCATTTACACTATTAATTTACAGGCAGAGAGGAGCGTCGCTAAGATGTACGGTATAGGAATGCTGCGGTTCAGAGACAGTGGCTGGCGATATCGCAGCTACGTTTCGACGGGACAATTGTGCATCCTACCAAGTTGATGCACATGACACACCCTCGGGCGTTTAGTCCTACGTATTAGAGAATATAGTTAAAGTCCAGCTCTCGCTAGAGCTTTATAATAATTTGAAAAAATTGTGTATTAAAAAAAAAAAATTTTGATGAGGCTGCGAGGACGCGCGAGGAGGCAGACCGTCTTCTGAGAAGCTTGATCGTTGTACCACTGACTCAGATGAACAATGAACCATTCGGGAAGCGGTAAACGTCAGGCGAAGGTTTTGGAAGATAACTATTGGGACTGCAGTGTCTGTACTTATAGAAATACAGCGGAAGCATTCAAGTGCCTCATGTGTGACGTCCGGAAAGGAACTTCTACGCGCAAGCCGCGCATAAATCCGCAACTTGTGGCGCAACAGGTGAATAAACTAACTATTTGTGTATTTACTTCATTTATTTCATTTACGGGACAGGCCATTTTAGAAAGAAAATAAAGATGTGAAGTAAAATCAAGAAAGTATGATTGCATGTAATAATAAAATCGATGCCGGATAAAATAAAATAGAAAATTAAAACAACAAAAATTATTGATGGAAAAAGCCATTTAGTAAATGAGTTAATAGTTATTTGAAGAGTGGGAATTATAATCCGTTTTTATAAAAAAAAAAAATCAACGTATTTTGTAATATAACGAATTATGTAAATAAAAAAACATATATTTTATATATTTTTACTCCGGTTGAAACTAAGCACACAGACCCGCAAATCGTTAATGGATAATTAAAAAGTCATGTATTACATTTGGTGAATATTTTTTGAGTAGCCTGGGTGGCATAAGTCGGCGAGACTCCGATCGTTTGTCTGAAAATTTGGTCGAATCTGTTTTGTGCAGGTTGCACAGCAACACTACGTGCCACTGCTGAAGCCTGGAAAGAAGGAAGGCGGCGGTGCCGGTAGTACGACGAGTACGGGTAAAGAGAAAGAGCGTAAGCTGGACAAAACGCGACGCAAGAATCGTCATCCTCCTAGATTGAAGAACATCGATCGCAGCACCGCTCAAACCAACGAGGTAACCGTTAACAATGTAACCGTTGTTATAACGGAATACAAGCCGAAAGTAAAGAAGAGCTCCGATCAGTCGGGTCTATCGAGCAGTGCGTCTTCGGAAAACGGGAGTCAGCATGACTCCAATCAAGATTCAAGGAGTCTTGATATAGGAACTGATGCTTAGCTCTAAGCTACTTTGGCATTAAGTGTACGAATTGTTCTAATTAATATATTTAATATCGTACGTAATTCATCGTGTACACCACCGTACAAGAAAATGTATATCGTTTCTTACAGACAAAAACAACAACAAAAGCAACAACAAAAAATATTGCGTGCTACTAATAGAAACAGTTGAAGACTTTTATTGCTCAATATGATTATCCGACGATGTGCCGAAAATGACTAAATCACGATATTAAATCAAATGGTCCAAGTGCCTTTTTCAATATTATTTTCCGTCAGGATTTGCAATTTTTTTTCATTAATATTCCTTCCAGTCGGTAAATGTGGCAAAACTTTTTTTTTACGATTGGAATTTATAACGGAAACACGTTTCATCCGTCGATCCCACAGGATCTCACGCAAATGGAATCAAACTTTTATGTGCTATTGACCTCAAGTCCATCATTATCGGTAAACTGTCTGATACTTTGTCGATGAATTTACACTGCCAGACAATATGTTTGATCGGCTGTCTTTGCTATTGTAATGATCATGTTTCTTTTCAACGCTACATCGCATCCCTGGAGCAACAGTGCAATGTTTTAGCATTGTTGTTCCGAGAGCGCGATATAATATTTTTAAATTTATCTATAACCGACCAGCTCTGTCTAATCTTGGAGATTATCGTCTGAAATAGTTACGGTGATGATTAACATCACATAAGTCATTGTGTGTAATATTGATGATTTCCTGTATGTCTCGAATCGATAAACTAACGTGATGTTTAATTATAGTATAATTAATTAACTAAGGAGTTTCGGTGTTTGCGATATGTAGCGTAATACGAAACGTTCGAATAATTTACATCAAAAATGGCACTGTACATATCTACAAGCTGCGAACGCAATTTTTTGTTTGTTTTTCCTTCGTATTTCGTCGAATTATTTAGAATTCTTACGCAGCAAATTAATATCAATCAATATATTTGATATACAATAATATACTAGACTTATGGTAATTTTGTAAATAATAGTTTAAAAAACCTTGGGCACACGTGTCCAGCCTACTTGTTTCTTTTCTTTTTTTAGCTATGTTTAAGCTGTTTCACGTGCAACGTCCGGGGTACTCGATAGCGAAACGATGCAATTTCAATAAGTATAGATTCATTGGCCGATCACACCGGGATGATGTATTTTTCGCAAGTGAAAAGTACAAAAATTGTACGGTAAAAATGAATTTACTTTTACGGTTGAATGAGAACCGAGTGACTTAGTTTTTCACGTCAAACGATTTGGCGAACAATTTTCATTAGCCATTAGACATAATTAAATTCAATGCCGATAAGCATAAGTACCTTGTCAACCATGTGGAAAATATGTCTTCTGATCCGTGAATAATAAAATTGTTTGTTGAATTACTATATTTAAAAAACAATCCCAGAGAATATTGTATGTTAGTTACCTTTTTTATTTACAGTTTTCATAACCGGATGGATTAAAATTATTTTTTCGATTTTTTCGTAGATTTCGTAGACTTGGTCGAAGTGCCGGCTTCCAATTCCATTTCCTCCATATCCGCAGCGACGTTCATCACCTCAGTCTGGTCAGCTTCCGTGCTAGCAGTTACCGTTTTCACGAGTTCTCTTGTCTTGAACCTCTCCGAAACTATAAATATTTGAACACAATTAAGAAAACGATTTGCGAAATTAGGATAATTAAAAAAAAAGCATGAACTTTATTACCTTCCGGTGTATCGAGAAGATCCCAAACTTTGAAATTATTCGATTTATTGTCACCACCAGTAGAGAATATGAACGGACTGTCGGGACTCGCCGCAAGACAGAGAAGATCTCCCAAATTCATTTTTTTATCCCAAACAGGTTCGAGTATCTCGGGTCGTACGGCGTCCCACACTTTGACGACGCCGTCGGCTGAGGCTGTGACCAGTAGACCGGGACACGATGTACTCAGCGATAGGCCTGTGACTTCTTTCTCGTGAGCATCAACTTGCCACAATACTTTATCCTGTCTAACGTCTATGCATTCGATCTTGCCTGTGTCGGTGCTAATCTGTAATACATGGAATTTGGATTATAACCGTCCACAATTTCATTCGACAATTGCTTTAAAGTCTTACGCCACAGTAGTTTCGATTTTGTTAAAAATCCTTCCAAAAATTCAGCGGATTACGAAAGTTAAAGACCGTTATATGGAAAGTGACGGAACACTCAAGCAGCGACGGGGCGAAAAATTCGTAAACGTTCTTTAATACATCCTCTTTTTACGCTAAAAAATTTAATCGATAAGCGTATATTTACCGAGAAGAAAAATCACGAAATAGACATGCGTTTTTACCCTTTTACTGTGGCGGGAGCCCTTAATACAACACACCTTCTATTGACTAGGAATTACTTACAAAACAGTAATTCGAATTGAAATGATTCCACAGCACCCGTTCCACCTCGCCGGACGCCTGCCAACATTTCGCCTCGTTCTGCGCTTTGCAGTCGAACAGTCGCACAATTCTGAAATAAAACGTTCGATATGAACTCGCCATGTTTCGTTTATCGTTATCTATCAGTTCGAAGTTTACTTGTCGGCGCATCCCGTGAGCAGATGATGAGTTTCAGTTGGATGGAATTGAATTGTCTGGACTTTATCGCCGAAGGATTTAAGCTTATTGACTGGTTTCAGCGACTCCAAATCCCAAAGCAGCGTTGTTTTGTCCGCTGATCCACTGGCCAGCACGTGTCTGTGTAATTTAATCGTTCAAATGATAATTTCGTTTGTGACAAAATATAACTTTTCGAGAACTCACGTATAATTCGTATTCCATGCGATATCCAAAACAGCGTCTTTGTGGCCCTTGTCTGCCTTCTTTTTACCAAGCTTGAACGCGGGCTCCAAACAATCCACTAAATCTAGGTCCCAAACATCGATTACCCTTGTCATGTTGCCCATGGCGCACAAATTGCCAGGTTTTGCGTCCGACGGATCGAAGTTTAGCCATTCGAGGCAAAGTGGAAAGGACGGCAGCAAAATATCGTGATGACAATAAAACGAACCTTCTTTCTCATTGTATACTGCAAGGAAAAAATGAATCGTACCTTGGATTGTTAGTATATACAGTTTAGGAGTCACAAATTAATATCTTTGCTCTCACAAGTCCTTGCAAGGTCAGATAATAGTTCACCAAGAATAAGGCCAAGAAAAAAATATTACTGAAGGTAGCTACTGCATGGAGCACTAATCAAACAAGTGCTGAATTTTGACAATTGTTTATCCAAAATGTTGTGCATTTATTATCAGAAACAGAAGATGTTTTGTATTACTGCACGGGTCCTCGATCAAGGAGACTATCGATAACAATGTTTTTGCAAATACATAAACTGATAAATGCAAATTTCCATGACGATACATTTTCGTTGAGTTTATTCAAAGAAGAATCCTTATTTTTCGACCGCTTTTGATGTACGGCTCATTTTGTTCCTCAAACGTTGCTCTACGAATTCACCGAGTAGAGAAAGAAAAATCTACTAGGTGAATTGGTAGTGCAATGTTTATGAAACAAAATGAGTCGTGGGGCCTTAAAATTGGTTTAAAAATACGGGTTTTACTTTGAAACAAACCCAATAAACGCGTATTATCGTGGAAATTTGCATTTAGCAGTTATTCTTCTAAGACCATCGTGATTAATATTTCTTTTGAGGACACACGCAAATAGAAATAATAATAATACAAATAAGCTTCTTTTACTGTCAATAGATGCATACAATTTTGTATAAACAATTGTAAAAATTTAGCACTCACTTCACTAGTATGCCATGCAGTAGTTACCTTAAATGAAAATCCTTATTCAACGAAGTATTTGTATACTGCTGTAACACAAACTTTTGTTAAGGATGCTTCACACGTACATTCCCAGTCAAAAGTGAGATTCAGTGAGAATTCGAACAGTTCCTAATGGTCTAAAAATCTGAAAAAAATCAACTGTATTAAAGGTGCCAACAACATTCATTTCGCATAATAATAATGTCAAAAAGTTATTAACAAATTGCTAAACAAAAAAATTGTTTAACAAATAATTAGAAAAACCTTTTTTTTCTCTTTTCAAATGAATTCATTGATTTTCTAGAAGCCACATAAATTTTTTCAAAATATTCTATCATTTTTGA